>JAJUPC010000450.1:0-290949 GCA_023614405.1 Avena insularis
AAGCACTGTGGAAATCTTCGACTTGGCGTCAGATGATAAAGTGTATGGGAGTTGGACAACAGCACTCCACGCCTAACCACAACCATGCCATTTTACCAAGAAGGACCAGACCCTCTCCATTCTCAAGGAGCTCCAACTTTGTCGGTTGGCCAACAAGGATCGCATCTATCGACGTTTTGCAAGAAGGTGGTCGCTTCCCGAGAAGACCATCCGGTGGAATGTGAAGTCCTCCACTTTGAAGTGAAGGAGGAGGAAGGTGAAGATATCTAGGGAGATCTTTACTCTTTACCGCGATGACAATCACCGAGGATGATGCATGGATTTACACCGATGATGATGATTCTCGACTTCATCGATGATGATTAGATGCTTGATCACCAATCAGAGAATGAGTCACACTGATCCCACCGTATCATAGTTTCATAGAATGCTCTTAAACCATTTGTTTCTATTTGTGTTAGGTGTGGGCTTACGGTGTGCTTTGAAATGAATGAATGAGAAGAAGTGTTACTACAAAAACCCTTAGCCAACCTCAAAGTTTTCTAAAGCTTTTGAAACAAACCAGAACCTTAGAAATTTCTCTCTTATTCATTATCTATATCAATTCGAGCACCTGTGGAAACCCCTTGAGGAAGTGCTCATCTCGTAACTCAAAGGCTAGATTCCTAAATGCTAGTCAATTGCGAGCTGAGAGCCAAATGCCAAGCCAACCTAGCCACTCTTCAATGTGATAGCCTGGGATGGCCCACAACCAAGGTCAATGGGAAATGTGGATCACCATGGATCCAAGCTCAAGAACTTCGTAATACTCAACCCACCTATCTTTAATAAGTCCAGGATCCTTAGATGTCGGCGATTGGTCGGAACCATGGAGAACAATCTAGAGTAATATAGAGTTGAAGCCAATGAAAGTACTGCTTGCCACCCATTATCTGCAGGAGATGCAAGATTCTGTGGAATAGCACCAGATTAAGGAGCTGGTCCATGATGACTTAAAGCATCTAAGATTTGGCACAGCCTCACACTCCATGTGCCCCAAGGTTTGGTCACCAGATGAGGGATGAGTTCAGGAACCTGGGCAAGTGAAGGATGATTTCAGAGTTGAGTACCATGACAAATTTCTCGCCTCCAGCTAGATATGCCCTCGATGATTAACACCAGCAAAGAAGAAGGAAAGGTCTTTAATGATTGTGATGATGAGATGATGGTGTTACCAACATCCATGGAGATCTAGAAGAGCGCAGACTCGCTATCTGGGATGGAAGGGCGATCAACCAAGCCAATGACAATTTAAGCGCCAGGATGATGCACCACCGATCCCACTTATACCAGAATCTATCGCCCAACCCATCTCTGCAGGATATGCCCCAAGAAAACAATACCAGTAACCCTTATGTCCCGCCTGTTATCCCAATCAGAAGTGAGGAAACCACAACAACAACCCCCTGATAACTCCAATAATCTTCAACCATGCACCAAGCCCAAGTCCAACAACAACAAATAACATCGCTTGCTGAAGGATCTGAAGCAATGTCAGGTTTCATTGTAGGAAAAAGAAAAGTCCCGTGATTACATTGCTTTGAATGTGGAGTCAAGGGTCACTTACCCAACGTAGTGTCCCAAGAAGCTTGCAGCAAAGGTACTACCAATGTGAATGCACCCGCCAAGCAGTTAACGCCTTGTTCAAATTGGAAGGAGATTTGCCTCTGTGGAATTCACTCAACCACAACGGCCGCATCGCTTTCACATGAATGTCAAGAAGCCTGTGAAGCACCCGGCGTCGTGGCCGGGTATGTTTTCTATTAACTCAGTAGATTTGGCAAGAGTGTTGTTTGATTCTAGAGCATCGCGACCTGCTTATTATAGAAGAATTTTATATGCACTAGTAAGATTCAACCAACAAAATTGAAGCATGTTTATGATAGTTCAAATACCGTTCAACCACCAAAGCTTAGAAAAATTTGCATAGGTCGTGCTTATCAAAATCCATGCGGGAGCATATTTTTATGCTAATCTAATAGTACTTTGAACCAAAGGTTTGGAAGTAGTACTTGGAATGGATTGGATGTCAAAACATAAAGGATTGATCGAATGTGCCAAGAAAGCCATAACCATGACCAGAGTTTCAGAGTATCAAGAGACGCATGTATCCGAGGACCTTGCCCCTCAATAATTCAAATGCAACACAATAAGTCTAGCCCAACCAACCATAGACTCAAGTCGTGAGTAGTCCGTAATACCCCAACGTGTTCTCTAGATGAATGTCTGCCCAGATGCCCCCTGCATCAGATACCGAAGTTCATCATTGAACTGAATTCTTGAACAACCCGGACCTTACATAAATTTCGTAGACCTTTATAGTATGAACCTATCCTCGAATTAGTGGAGATGAAGAACAACTTGATGCTATGTTGGAGAAAGCCTGATTAAACCAAGCGCAGACACCATGGAGATCACTGCTTTGTTTTGTGGATAAGAAAGATGAGGTTATCGCTTTTGTGCATGGATTACCGGAAGCTGAATGATGTCACCATCAAGAACAAGTACCCACTACCAAAGATAGAGGATCTGGTTGACCGCCGACTGTGGTGCTGCAGTGTATTCTAAGATTGATCTTAGAACTCGTTATCATCAATTCAAGATTCTTGCAAACGGATATTCCAAAGACCACCTTTTACCACCGGGATATGGATTGTAAGGATTATACTTGGCCATGTCTTTGTATTAACCAATGCCCTCGCTATTTCCATGAATCTCTATGAATAAGATTTTTATGAATTTCCTAGATAAATTTGTTGTTGTTTTTATCGATGATTTTCTCGATCTATTCCAAGTCAAGAAGACCATGAGTTACACCTCGAGAACCATCCTTGAAACCCTTAGAGAACACTGGCCAGTGATGCCAAGTTTAGCAAATGAGTTCTGGTTGAAGGCTAAGTAGGATTCCAGTGACATATTGTGTCTCGTTCAGGAGGAGTCATCGTTGATCCCGCCAAGATCAAAGATGTTGAAGACCTGAAAGCCCCAACCACTCCAACCCAAGTCCGCATTTCTTTGATTAGCTGGATACTACCAAGAAGTTCGCTGAAGGATTTTCGAGTTACATCGCAAGACCGATGACCCAATTGTTGAAGAAAGATAAGAAGTTTGAATGAATGACCCGACAAATGTGAAGCAAAAGTTTTCAAGAGCTCCAAAAAGAGATTGATTTTAGCCCCAATTCTGATTATGCTAGATATCAAGAAGCTTTCTTTGATGTATTGTGATGCATCCAAGATTGGTCTCTTGATGTGTTGATGCAGAAGGCAAAGTCAGTATAGCATATCTATCCATAACCTCAAGAAGCAAAAGATGAGAAAGACTACCCTACCCATGACCTTGAACTAGCAAATGTAGTTTTAGCCTTGAAGACATGTATGCCATTACCTTTATGGGTAACCGCTATGAGATTTATTCGATCACAAGAGTCTCAAGTATATTTTCACCTAGAAGGAAGTTTGAATATGAGGCAAAGGAGATGGATAGAGTTAATCAAGGATTATGACCTGACATTCACTATCACCCCTAAGAAGCCAATGGTAATGCGGATGCTCTTAGCAGATTGCCATGTAGATTAAACACCATGATTAAAGAAGCCCAAACCAAGTTTGGTGGCAGTATGAAGAGTTGGAGCAAGTTTAGTATGGAGTTAGTTAGCAAAGGATTTTAGCTAGCATAGATCTTCAACCCACTTTTGATTAGGTCGTGATCAAGGAGGCGCAGAAAAGGAAACGCAAGTATCGAGTAGAATCAAACGTCAGATCGGGTACAGTGGAAGGTACCGGATTCACCGAGGATGAAGGAGTTTTGTAGGTCAAAGGACGATTCTGTGGCTGTCGCAGATTGTGACTAAGCAAGTTATCATGCAGTGAAGCTCATGATATTCTTTTATTCTTTCCATCCCAGAGGGAACAAAGATGTATTAGGATTTGGAGGAGCAATTTGGTGGCACAATAGGAAGAGAGAGAAATCAGCTAGATAGCCAAGTGTGATATCCGTCGCTGAGTCAAAGTGAACATCAGAGACCAGAGGACTTTTTGCGTAACCATTCATATTCCGTAATGGAAATGGATTATGTCGTAATGGATTTCATCACCGGTTTGCCTACTTAACAATGTCGGGGAAATGACTTCTATTTGGGTCATAGTTGATAGACTATCTAAGGTAGCCCATTTCATACCGCTCAAGACTACCTACCAGTGAGTTCGGTTAGCAAAGTTGTACATTGCTAGAATCGCCACTTGTATGGAACCCTAAGACCATAGTGCCTGTCGATCGAGGAACCCAGTAATTACCTCAAGATTTTGGCAAGTAAAGTCCAAGAAGGATTAGGAACCAAGCAGTAATTTCAGCACAACTTATCACCCACAAACCGATGGACAAACTAAAAGAGTCAACCAAACCTTAGAAGATATGTTGAGAGCTTGTGTGCAAAGAATATGGATCAAATGGGAAGATTGTCCGGCTTTCGTGAGAATTCTGCAGTACAACAAACAGCTTATCAGTTTTTTCGGGCTTTGCAACATGGCCCCATTTGAATTTCTCAGATGGAAGGAAGTGTTGTACCCCCTTGAATTGGTCACAAGTAGGAGAGAGTTGATACATTGCAAATGTATCTATAATTTTTGATGTTCCATGCTTGGTTTTATCTACTTTCTTGTGGTTTGTCCACACTTTGGAGTACTTTTCATATGATTTCTTGACTAACCTATTAACAAGAGCCACAAGGCTAACTCATTTTTTTGGTCTCCGTGGAAAGTCATAAAATGAATATTCTTGGAATTGAAGGACAAAAGCCAAATTCATTATTTTACTAAGAGACACTGGAGCTGACACGAGACGGAGAGGGCTGGGGCCACACCACTGGTTACATGGCTGGCCAGGCTTTCATGCAGGGGTGGTCTGCCACCCTGTGCACCCTCGGCCTCCTTCCACCTATATATTGCCTCCGAGCATCAGTAAAACCCTAAGTACCGATCAAAATCCACAAAATAGTTTGTATCCACCGTCATCTCCATCCCTAGATCGAAGGGATCAAGCTCTTCTAAAGACTTCCGAGAGGGAATTCACTCTAGAGGCCTTCTTCATCATCATGCAAGCCTCCGGTGATGCGTGAGTAGTTCATCTCGGACCACGGTCCATGTAGTAGCTAGATGGCTGGTTCTCCTCCTTTGTGCTTTCATGTTTAGATCTTGTGAGATCCGTTCATGATCAAGATCATCTATTTTTAATTCTGCATGTTGTGTTTGCGGGGATCCGATGGATATTGAGATGCTATTTTAGATTGATTATTGATTCTATCATGTCTTTGTTATTTGTGATCTTGCATGCTTTCTGTTGTTAGTAGCTATCTTGCTCAAGTAGATGCTAGCAACTCCAAGAGTTAGTATTTATGCTCGATAGTGGGTTCATGCCTCTGGTAACTGGGAAGTGACAAATCTGTAAGGTACTAGATGCTATTGCTACTAGGAGAAAACAACAATCCTTTTGTTCATAGAACAATCATATTGTTTACATTACAAAATTTGTAATGCAATTATCCGTTGCTTGCAACTTAATACTGGAGGGGGTTCGGATGATAACCTGAAAGTGGATTATTAGTCATAGATGCAGTTGGATGGCGGTCTATGTATAATGTTGTAATGCCCAATCGAATCTCAAAGGAGTCAAGATGATTAGTATATGCTTGTATGCTTTCTCGATGTTTGTCAATTGCCCCGCTGTGAATTTGTTTACCCAAAGATGTTATCTATCTTAAGGAGAGCCACCTCTAGTGAACTATGGACCCGGTCCTTTCTTTTACTTTCAATCTACAATCAACTATTTATCGCTTTGTGTTTACTTTCGCAAGCTATTACTTCCATTCGACACGCTTAATTTTGTTTTCAACAAAACCGTGAGATTGACAACCTCATCGCAAGTTGGGGGCAAAGTTCGTGGTTGGTTGTGCAGTCTCCACGCTGGTACTAGCACCGGTAGTGCGCCTCGCCAAGGCTCAACTAGCAACACCTTTGGGCATTTCCTTGTTCTACTGGTTCGATTAAACCTTCCTCTTGGGGTTCCTCAATGAGCTCGAGATATTTCAGGCCATCAAGCTACTTTTCCCGGCGCCGCTGTCGAGGAGTCGAGACATCTTCACAAGGGAGTCTCTCATAACCAATCTCTTTACTTTGTTTTATTTGTTTTGCTTAGTTTATTTTTTCTTTGTTTGCTTGTTTCTTTGTTAAAAATACAAAAAAATTAGTTCCTACTATAGTTGTTATTTTCGTTCGCTTGTTATTGTCTTGCTTTATCATGCTTTCTATCAATGGTTGGTTTCTTTTGAAACTGAATATTATTGGCAAGGTGGGTTCACTAAGAACAAAAATATTATTATAAGGAACACCGCTTGTCACAAAAGAGAAACACTTATGGAATAAATTGATAAATTGTATACCATTGCTATAAACGTGTGCTCTACTTATAATGTTACTTATTGCTTTGATAAATCTTGTTGTCAGTAGGAGGTATAAACACCTCCCTTTTCAATGTGACTTTTTTATAATGATAATGTTACCATATCTTTTATGTTAAGGGAAATTATGACTTTTACGATGTGGAACAAATTAAAGAATTTATTGCTTGAAGGGTGCATTTGAACTTGCTAGTTTGCTTGAAAATACTGATGATTCAACCTTATAAATATGAGGTTTATGATATACATAAATTTTGCTTTGATAATTACAAGGTAGAAAATGGCTATATTCTTGAATATCTTAATAGATGTTCTCCACCAATGGAAGAGACTAATGCCTGCCAAGAGCCTATGGAAGAAGAAATTGTTGAAACTGGAAGCTCATTGATGAAAAGAGGAGGAGAGGATTATCAAGAGGAGGAAGAATGGATCTACCCATCCCTACCTTCTAATGAGAGTAACTCTTTACCCTTACATTATTTAATTGTCCCCATGCGCACTCAAAGGAGGACGAATGTTATGTTCTCCCCGGGAGGATTCTTTGAAAATGTTTATAATAAAGCTCTAGTGCTTGTAGATCATGAAAACATGCTTTATGTGATTGTTATATTGTTGAGTTTATTCATGAGGCTACTGAAAATTATTATGAGAGAGGAAAATATGGTCGAGAAGTTTTCATGGTATCAAACACCTCTCTATGTGCTGAAAGTTTTAGTTACTTTTGTTTTATCTTCCTATGCCTATCACTTTGTTCTTGTGAATTTATTTGATAAGATTCCTATGCATAGGAAGAGGGTTAGACTTAAATGTGTTTTGAATTTGCTTCTACGCCTTTTACTCAATTCATATTTCTTATGGAGCATCATCAAAATTCTTATGCCTAACTTAAAAGTGTTAAAGAAAAGTACTTATTGGGAGATAACCCAAAAGTTTTAGATGAGTCTTGGAAGTTATTACTTCAGTAATAACCTCTCCTTATCCTTTTTATTTGCTTTTTGTGCCAAGAGTAACCTCTAATGAGAGAGAAGTAATGATTGGGAAAGTTGTTGTCCTTAAACAGATTTCTGTGCTTCACCGCAAAAAATTTGTAAAATATCTATACATCCTTTGAGGCGTGAATTTTTGTGCTTCTGCCGCAGGTTGTTATCTACCTTTCGTTAGTTGAACACTTTTTGATTTGAGCAACGTAAGGTCTTCGAAAAAATTCGTCTTTTTCCTGCTGGTCTGTTTTGACAGATTTCTGCCATTTTCTTGCATTTGCTTCTTGTTGGTTCCTTTTGAGTTCTTTTGGGGAATTGAGCTTTTGAGGAAGCGATACAGTAGCTAGTGTTTTAATGGAAGTTTTATTGGTGTTAGAACTGAACCTAAAGACTTATTATCTAAGTGCACTAATGTTGCTAATAAAGATTGTGTGGAAGTTTTGTATGAAGGAAAAATTTCAGGTGTATGGAAGGAATGAGTAATGAGATGAAGGATGGACTAAAGTTCAGTCTTGGGGATGCCACGCTGTCACCCCTAGAAATATCCAAGAAGTACAAGCCTCAAAGTTTGGGTATGCCTAAGGCATCCCCTCTTCATCAATAAAAATCCTGTGTTTTTTCCAAACGCTTCATTTTTATTGTTTATGTAGTTGTGTTGTTCTTGGAGCGCCTTCTTTTTGTTTTCGTTTTGGTTTTTAGTTTGATTTGTTTGCTTAGTTTGCTGAATAAATTGGTTTGACCCCCTTTCATACATTGGTTTTCAAATAGTTTGGTTTGGTTTGGAAAAGAGTAGGAAAGTTCATGCTTAAGTGGTAAATAGAGCTTGTTTTGACTATGACCTATGCTTTGTCATGCCATGCTCGATATTGTTTTGGCCTTTATGCTTAGTATTCTTTGCTGTAGCATGAATTGTTATAAACAATTGAAATTGCTTAATGTGCCTTTGAAGAATCATGCATTGTTTTAGCATATTAAAGCATAGTATTGTGGTATTCTCCTTGATGCTTTATTTGGGTTGACTTGGCGATGCTCACACCATGTTATGACTATCCCAAGTAACCATAAGCCTTTATGATCCTTTAGTTTTCAACTTGTAGTATCACTTTATGCTTTGATCAATGATGTTTTGTCGCTCGCATGATTATGGCCATTATTGCTCTCTTTAGTTTGTCGCCTCCCGCCTTTTGCTAGCCTCCACAACCAAGTATGAGTTCACTCATGCATCCAACTCCTAAAACCAAGTTATTCCAAAGAGTCCACCATACCTACCTATCAGCATATGCTATTCCAAGTATATTCATGTTTTTATCTACCTTCCAAATTAAACTTGTTGTGAGAAAACTAGTGATTAAAGCTCTCACGAACTTGATGGCACACTTTAATTTTTTTGCATTTAATAAACCTGAACCATTGGGTCCTTCTTTGTTGCATATATGCTTGCGCTTTATAAGTTGAAATTAGCAGAACTATGTATCATGGGGAACGCTTTCAACATTGCACTTGTACCTTTGTACCCGCTGATATCATGTTCTTTTGCTTATGGATCTCGGTGGTGAAATAAAAGTGGAACTTGTAAGATCATGGAGTTTGTATGTGTGTTAGAGAAATGGGTCAGCTTAGCCTGCTATGCCTAATCATGGTGGAAACTTGCAGCATCACCATAATGAGCATTCTATGAAGCATCCTCAATAAAAACCTATGGAAATAGCAAATAAAAAGATCGCTAAGATGCTCATTGTCTGCTTGCCTTATCATTTTGATTATGGGATAGCTCATGTATCATGTGCAAGGGGTACCTCACATGTTCTTTATGATACATATGTACTTACAATGACAAGAGCTTACTCTGACTAAAGTTGAGTAGCATGAGGTTTGGTCTTTGTAAGTAAGGGGCATGAGATTTCGGCTTATAACTTGTCAAGCATATCCTCTTAGTTGTGTCACTTTAACCTTAATCACCTTCAAGATGCTTATGATAGGGGCAATGAGAGCTGAAAGCTATTAAGTACCATAATTTTTGGAAGCTCTTATGAGACTTGAATCCCTACTTCATTCTATCAAGGCCTTTCTTCCACTTATATATTGAGTCTCCACCTTCTATCTTTATGCACCTACTTTGAGAGCATAGTGGCCATTCTTAGTTCTATGTGCATTGTCCCAAGACTTGTTGATTGATGCATAGCTTTGATATTGCTTGTTTTAAACTATTTGAATCTACTCACCTTGTGAACTTTGAAGGTGTCCTATGCATTTATGTTTGCCACTCTATGAGGGACAAGCTGAATGTACCACTATGCTATGTTTTCTTTATGTGAAACAAACAAATGTCTTACGAAGCATTGTTATTCATGAATCTTTTGTCTGCGGACTTTTCATGTTGCAACATAGTTTCTTTGTCTTATTGCTAGAACTTTGTCTTCATGTTATGGTTGAAGTACTATGATCCCAGCTTTGAATGTTTTATAAAAATACTTTGATCAAGTTTGTGATGGTTCATGTCACCTCAAAAATTATTCTTTCTTTTTTATCACTTATCTACTCGAGGACGAAAGCAGGAGTTAAGTTTGGGGATGTTGATACACTGCAAATGTATCTATAATTTTGATGTTCCATGCTTGGTTTTATCTACTTTCTTATGTTTTGTCCACACTTTGACTACTTTTCATATGATTTCTTGACTAACTTATTAACAAGAGCCACAAAGGCCAAATTGCCTGTTCTCTCGCTATTTTTGGTTCCAGGAAAGTTTAAATGAATATTCACGGAATTGATGGGACAAAAGCCAAAGTCATTATTTTACCGAGGGGATACCTGAGCTGTAATACAGAGAGGGTCAGGGCACACCATCTGGCCACGCTGCCAGGTTTCCGGCCTGGGCCAGGTGGTCTGCCGCCTGTGCACCCCCTCGGCCTCCTTCCGCCTATATATTGCCTCCGACACGGAAATCCTAAGCACCATCAAAAATCCACGAAGAGTCTATAGTCAGCCACATCTCCATCCCTAGATCGAGGACTGGTCTTCCCGCACTCGAGAGGGGGAATTCACCCGAGGCCTTCTTCATGACCATGCAAGCCTCCGTGTGATGCGTGAGTAGTTCATCCTTGACTACTAGATCCATGTAGTAGCTAGATGGCTGGTTTCTCCTCCTTTGTGCTTTCATGTTTAGATCTTGTGAACTCCATTCATGATCAAGATCATCTATTTGTAATTCATACATGTTGTGTTTGCAGGGATCCGATAGATATTGAGATGCTATTTCAGACTGATTATTGATTCTATCATGTCTTTATTATTTGAGATCTTGCATGCTTTCCGTTGTTAGTAGCTATCTTGGCCAAGTAGATGCTAGCAACTCCAAGAGTTAATATTTATGCTCGATAGTGGGTTCATGCCTCCGTAACTGGGAAGTGACGTAAATCTCTAAGGTACTAGATGTGCCGTTGCTACTAGGAGAAAACGACAATCCTTTTGTTCATAGAACAATCGTATTGTTTACATTACACGTAATTGTGAATGCAATTATCCATTGCTTGCAACTTAATAATCGAGGGGTTCTTGATGATAACCTAAAGGTGATTATTAGTCATAGATGCAGTTGGATGGCGGTCTATGTATAATGTTGTAATGCCTAATCGAATCTCAAAGGAGTCAAGATGATTAGTATATGCTTGAATGCTTTCTCGATGTTTGTCAATTGCCCTGCTGTAATTTGTTCACCCATCATGTTATTTATCTTAAGGAGAGCCACCTCTAGTGAACTATGGACCTCGGTCCTTTCTTTTACTTTCAATCTACAATCAACTGCTTATCGCTTTGTGTTTACTTTCGCAAACTATTACTTTCTTCCATTCGACACGCTTAATCCTTTTGTTTTCAGCAAAACCGTGAGATTGACAACTGATCGCAAGTTGGGGCAAAGTTCGTGGGTTGTGTTGTGTAGGTCTCCATGTTGCTACTAGCACCGATGCGCCTCGCCAAATCTCAGCTAGCAACACCTTTGGGGTGTTTCCTTGCTCCTACTGGTTCGATTAAACCTTGGTTTCATACTGAGGGAAAACTTGCTGCTGTGCTCATCATACCTTCCTCTTGGGGTTCCCCAACGAGCTCGATATATTTTGGGCCATCAAGAGTCAGATCATCGGACCCAACATCCTACGAGAAGCCGAAGAGAAGGTTCACAAAGTCCGTGAACACCTTAAGACCGCCCAATCCACACAAAAGAGTTATGCTAACAAGAGACGAGACCGAGACCTTCAATGTCGGAGATTTTGTATCTGAAAGTATCGCCTTGAAGGAATGCAATTTCAACTGAAAGGAAAGTTAGCTCCGATATATTGGACCCTTCAAGATTTTGAATCACCGCGGAGAAGTATCTTATCAACTGAATCGCCAGAGGAGATGTCACCATCCATAATGTGTTCCATATCTCGTTATCGCAAATGCCTAGAAGTTCGAGAAGACCGAAGTGTTCAAGAACATCGACACGAGCCATATATCGTAGGATTTGACGATAGTGAAGTACCCATTCAGATATTGAAGAAGCCTTCGTAACCACCAGACCCGGAGTATCAAGTTTCAAAATCCAGTGGAGCAACCATACCAAAGAAGTAGCTACTTGGGAGCGAGAAGATTACATTAGGACCGAAGTTCCAAATCTCTTTAGTTCCTAGTTTTTCTTAAATCTCGGAACAGGATTTTGTTTAAGGAGGGAAGGTTTGTAACACCCCAAAAACATTAATTAAGATTATCAAGTTCTAATCATCCAAGTTTAGGGTTACAAAAACTTTTATTACTAATTTGAATATGAATGCATGTGTGTTTTGCATTAGTATAGGATTGAGTGCATTTGTGATGTTTGGTTGCTACAAATGATAAGAAATGGTTTAAAGATGTGTACTACATCATCTCGGCCAATTAAAAACAAAATCCAAAGAAAAAGAAATCAAATATGAATAAAATGATCAAATGGTCATTTTGACAAAAGTTAACCACTAAGCCACTTTGTGAGTTCCTAGCAAAGAAATTCTAATGTAAACAATTCTATTTCTTTTCACCCCTTGCTAGACCAAGTAAAAATGAATACAAGCAAACTTTACAAACTCACAAAAATTTCCAAATCAATTTAAAGGACAGTTCAAATTTGAATCTAGTTCATATGGTAAGATCATCATTTTGCAAAACCACTCAAATCAATTCACCTTGACTTTTCCAAGCAAACTATAGACACTCAAGCATAAGATCAAACACTCACCAAATTTCATTCAAAAATTTCAATTTCAAATTCTTTCGCCATTTAATCAAACACCTTGCATATTAATCAAACCTGGCCTAACTTCACTGTTGGGAGCATTGATCACTAGACCAAATGCCCGCATTGCACTCCCCTGGCCTCCCCCGCCTCTTGTAGCACTGCACACGCAGCTCCCTTTGTCGTTGTAATTAGCATCTGCTGTTCGGTTTACCCTCGCCGGCCGACTATGGACGTAGCGCCACGCACCACGCCCTCTCCCACGATGCCTGGGAGACAGGCATCACCGCCACCACCTATCCAGCCCACGCCACACCGCCATGGACCATCCCACCAGCACCACGCCCAATTTCTCTCAAGATCGTACAAGAGCGCCAGAAAGCGCCACAACCGTTCAATTAGCACAAGACATCACAAGGCCACCCACGCTTCCACGGCACCCACTCGCCTTAACCCCAGCTAGCTCCCACACATCCCCTGCTTCGCCACATGACCAGAGCGCCCATGTGCGCCATCTCAAACACCACCGGGTTCCGCAGAGCACCGCACGCTCGACCATCCTCAACCGCCACCTGGCATGCTATTATGTCCGCGGATGACCGCCAGGAGCACCGTGACGCTTCTACCCGCAGCCACGCCGAGCAAGACGCTGTACCGCCATCGCTGGAGACGCCATCCCATCTCGCTTGGTCCTCACGGTATAAATAGAGGCCCTCTCCGCTTTAATTTCCACACCACTCCCCACTCTCACCACACCTCCCACACCCTTCCTAATAATGCAGCACTGTCACGGAATATAGCCGAGCCCCGCTGCAAGGAAGGAGGGTGTCGCCGATTGAGCCACCTGTGAGCCGCTGCAACCACCATTCGAATCGCTGTTGTCGCACCACGCCGTTCGCTTCATCGCCGACCCTAGCTCGAGCCTCGATAAGCCTCACACGACCCCTAGTGCCGCGTTAGGGTTCGACCTCGCCGAGCTATTCGTCGACGATGAACCTCACCAGATCGTGTTCTAATCGTAGGGCCTAGATTGCATGATACCGCTTTAAGTAGTTTGAGTCGACTAGTGGGACACCCCGTCACGAGTTCCAGACTGCGGTCAGGCAGATTGGGCCGCCTAGTTAGTTTCCAAGCAGCTGTGAATTCAAATAATTATTTTCTAATTTAGGAAAACCATATTCGTCAAGAGATTCAAACCAATTCAAAGAGATTCACTAAACCAAATTGCACGCCTAATTTTGTTAGAAAGGTATTTAAATTATCTATCCAAGACCATTGGATTCAAAACCATTTGAAATTATAGATCACCTATAGTAAAAATAACAAGACAGAGACTTTTCCAACTTCAAACATTTTTAAAAAATCAACCATAAATGCTTTTGAGTTGATTCCAACTCTCAAAAATTACATTTGATAAGATCTATCCGAATATGTAAAAATATTTAGATTTACATGCAGTAACATTAGACTAGTACCAAAAGAATGCTATATAGGCATTTCTAGTCACTTTAAATCTATTAAATGATAATCTTAAACTTTATAAAATATGATCAACACTTTAAATAACATTCCCATGTATTAGAATATGTGGTGATGACATGTGTCAACATGATCCCATATTTTAATTGGAGAATATTAAATCTTAATTATTTTCAATGAGTAGATATTTCTTTTCTAAAATAAGATAATAAGACTAAGTCTTTATGTCATGTGATGATTGTGATGATGCTAGATCATCAAGTGTGAGCCTTAGTGTGCTAAATTGAAGTAGTTAAGTATTGTTTGGTGATTGTGTACCTCGTATTGATTTATAGACGATAGTACCGACCTGGGATACGAGGAGGAGGAGTACTACCAAGAAGAAGAAGAAAACTTCAACCACTGCACTACTCAAGGCAAGCTAACACTTGCAAGTTTCTTAACTATGCAAGCCATCACTAATTTTGCAAGCTAGAACTATGAAAGTTAACACCTTCCCACTTGATAACTTAAGCAAAATGCATTATATGCATGTTTATGCAACTTTGATTATACCAATCCCAAGTTTTACTTGCAAGCTTTATTCTTTTACTTTTACCAAAGTTCTTTACTTTTAGTTAGTGTTTTGTGAGTATTGGAAAAATAGTATAGATACCATAAAGAGTATAAAACTAGGCCTAACTAGTTATACTTAGATGTCATTCCAAGGCATGAGATTAGAGTTGGATAGTTACACTTGATTAGAACCCCTCATTAGGGAATACCCTCAACTTTAGTGGCTAGTGCTAAGCATAAAAGTTGATCACTTTAGATGGGAATACTTGGTGAAAATGATTATGAAAACCTTGGGATGATGGTTCATTCTATTGAAATGTTTTGACATGTGTTATGGACACAAAAAGATTTGATGATGAAAATGTTAAGGCATGAGCCTTAGCCCTTTTATAAAAAAAAACTGATGGTTGGGTTGATGCTATACTATTCCAATTTTACCAGACAACCACAATAATTCAATTGGGTAGGGCTTAGCTAGAAGCTTATATGCCTTAGTATGGGTTCCTCATGGAAGAGTTTGAGCTAAGGCTACCTTGTGAGTGTGAATGTCCACCTATGTAGTGCCCAGATGGCACATGGCCATGGCTAGGGAGGCCAAGCTCATAGGGAGGTTTCTATACTAGAGTGTGTAATTCAAAGGTTATGATTGATTATCCGATACTAAGTATGATGATTCAGGGTTATCCTGAAGGATGTATCAAATTTTGTGGTGAAAGTGTACCACCGCAGAGTGTCAAACTATTCAATAGCTGTCCATTCATGTCATGGACAGTTGGAGTAGCCATACTATTTCGTCATCAGATGTTTTCAAAATGACTTGTGAAGTGAACTATGAATTTGACTTGACCATAACAGAGTTGTGAATATGAAAGCTAGGTTCCCACTTAAGTGATTTAGAACATTAACTTAGTTTTCTTTACTTCTAAACTCAGCTTTAGATAAATCTGTTTGCAAATAAATCTAGAGCTTAAGATTCCTACTAGAACTACCTTACTTGTTAGTGATAGTTTGCAGTACTTAAAGAGTACTCATGACTTTGTCCGGCTATTCCTGGCAGCACTATGAGGAGGATTACCAGGATGATGGACAGCAGGAGGTCTACAACAACTAGGATCATCTCCCATCGCCAGCATTGCCTGTGACCCTGAAGATGGAGCCTCGACTACATTTATTTTCCGCTGCTTGATTTGTATTAAGACTAGATCGTGAGATCCTTTATTTGTAAGACCTTATTATGGTTTGTAATGGAGGATGTACTGTGGTACCAATCTGTTATGTCTCGTAAAAATGGTAATCCTAGGATTGCGATGTATGGCATAACAGGCATCTGGGATTAAAAATCAGGGTGTTGACATTTGGGAACTCCATGGTTGTCGAGCTCTGGCTATGGACATGAAGGGGCAGAATTCTTTCCCTTTTGTTCTTTATTCCGACTCCCTTTTGTTCTTGCTACTGGTGGTGGCTGTAAATCTGCGAACTGGTCACCATCTTCAGTAATAGGGACATTGTCAGACGGCCTAGAGCTCATGAACTTCTATTCGCTGAATTCGATTGTTACTGTCAACATCTAATTCACTAGTTTCCATTCGTGCATTAACTTCTCTAAAAGCCTCTAGAACCATCTCGAACTTTTTGTCTGAGTAGCATCCTCTATTCACTGTCTTCATTGCCTCATTGTATAGTATAGTTCGTCTGTATTCAAGTGATGTTCCTCATGTCTTTGATGTTTTGTAATCTTTGCGGTTGAAATTTGGATCCATGACTGCATTTTTTGTATACCTTTGCAGTATATACTTTTTTGGGATCTTTTGCAGTCTTACGTGCTCAAAACAGGTAGGACATGATGGCAAAATAACCCTGTAAAAATAGTTTTAATTTTGCGTAAATTAAAAATAATCTGATTTAGCATATTTTTAAAAATACATTGATTGAGGTCAACTTCAATATGAATGGAAACTTAACTTCCACAGTTTAGTAAGTAAAATAACTTCAGTGAAGTCAACTTCAATAGAGTTAACCTCCGTTGTTCTACAAACTTAACTTCCATATCTTTTTTATTAAATTCGTTTATTTATTTGGCATATTTTTCTCTATGAATGCTAACTTTTTTTATGTATTCCTGATATTTAATCCCTTTTTTGGTTTTGTAAAACAAATTTTGCTAGAAAAGCATTCATGTAATTTCAATAGAAAAAACAAATCAATAATTTGTTCGCATGATAAGCAAGATATTCTCAGTAATGTTACTTAGATAATTTACCTGTATGCTCCCATAGTTTGCATCGTGACTCAAATCTGCTTCTGCTTCATCCGCTAGCACACGGAACTCATGCCTCACCAAGCAAATACCCTACTTTGGTTGTAGTGATGGACGGGGAAGTGTGTTGGGTTTTTCAAAGATGTTTTAATTCTGAAAGCTGTGCTATGATATATGCGTTCTTTAAACACCGAGTACGCTGCTCTTGTGTACTCCTTTAGTGCTTGTTCCTCAAATCCATATCTGGTCAAAGGTTTTCTTGCACCCTGCACATGTAAACTAACATATCAGCCAATGCACTATGAAGTATTGTTTTACATATTTATCCTTTACTTAAAACATCTATTACAAACTCAACCTCTACAATTTTTTCTTATGTATACTTCAATTTTCTATAAGTTAACTTCACTAGTGTGACATACTTAACTTCAATATTTATTCTAAGATAACTTCCATGTTGTTCAAACATAACTTAAATATTTATCCTTTACTTAAAAAATAAACAAGCATGTTTGCGATTTGTACCATCGACACAAGTGTTTCTGCATTTTCTGCTTCTCGCCTTGTTTGTATACAACTATTTCCTTATTTTGCAAATATATGGAGATTATCTTGTTCCTTCACGAATCCTTTCTTCAACACATGGTTCATGATCTCACTTCTGTGGTCGATGTCATTCGCGCAGAAACATCCTTCCAATATGCCGAGATCCATGTAGTCCTCTCGCTCTATAGGTTGCTCATCACATTGATATCGCAACCCTGACTTATCAATCAGTTCATGCCATGCTGCTTCAAATTCCGACGGCATTAGCGGATGGTTCAAAACTGCTGCTAGCTGCTCTTTCAGGTCAGGAAAAAGTTGGTAAAGCTTTCTCATCGGAAATTTATGCTTTCTCATTATGTGCCATCTACACAGCTTATGGAGAGACCATGGGAAAATCGCCGGTATAGCCTGCGCCATAGAGGGACACTATCTGTATCCAACAACAGTAACACTTTGTCAATTTTTTCACAATCAATATTATATTGAAACTCATATCAATATATAATAGCTAAGTTAGCCATATCAACATGTAGTTAACTTCCCTAAAAATAGCAAGTGGACTTTCATGACAACATATAGTTAACTTCCAGATACTCAGCAAGCCAGAGATTTTTTCATATTAAAATAGCTACCTAACTCCCAATAGGCAAAAAAGTTGGCTTTCATAAAAACAACTACCTAACTTTGTCATTTTTCCCAATTAATATTATATTTAAATTATTCATATTAATTAACATATATCTAAGTTTGCCATAACAACAACTAGTTAACTTCCCAAATCGAGCAAGTGAACCTTAATGCAAATATATAGTTAACTTCAGATGCAGAGAAGCCACGCTTTTATCATATAAAATGATACCTAACTACCATAAGATAACAAGTTGGTTTCATAAAATAGCCACCTAACTTCCATAAGTGAGCAAGCATCATTATTTTTCTTAATAAATAGATACATAACTTCAATGGATGAGAAAATGGACTTTCATAAAATAGCTAGATAACCTTTTTTAAGGTTAATATTGACATACCTATTAAAATAAAATTGGCTATTTCCCATGCAATTTAGGATGTGCTGAATACCCATTTGAATGATTCTATGTTGTCATTCATCGTCATGACATCAAAAATGGTCGACTGCAAATGATTATTAACGCCAACAAAAACTGCAAGTGGCATGTGGTATATATTGCTCTGGTATGTTGTATCGAAGGTGATACAGTCGCCGAAATCAGCATATGCATCTCTACAGCTAGCATTTGACCAGAAAATATTTCGCAGTGTGTTTTCTGAATCAATCTTGCACATTAGAATAAAAATTCTGGTTTTCAGCTTATATCAGCAAAGAACTTGAACCGTTTCTGCACGTCGTATGCGTTCTCGAGGCGTGTATTACGCGCTTTCCTGCAAAATTTGTAGTTTATAAATATCAGTTATTACCAGAGAATATGAGTTTCTATGATTTCTTTTTTGTTTTTTTCATGCGCTTCTACTTACATGTTCTTTATATCCTTGTCATGGCATGGTAACTTGTTGCGTCCACCATTCATCCTAGATAGGAATCCCATTATGCTAGCATGCTTAACTTTGCTAAACTAAAGGTCTTTAATCAAATCCTCGCAGTTAAGGCCAACACGTTTGTGTGAATGCAAGAACACTTACATTGATGGAGTTAATAGTAATGGGTGGTTGTGTTCTACGATTATATCCATCACAACACAACTACCATCATCTCTCTCTTTTAATCTCATAAATGCTTTGCAGCCATTTTTTGCTCACTTTATCCCGTTGTCTGTCAGATTCATCGAAACCTGTGTTGTGTGTTCCCTCGCAGACACATCGCAGATACCGTCGTATCTTGTAATGTTGGGCTTTCTTAATGCCAAACCTAGTGTGCTTAGCATATGTGTTGTAAAACTAAAAAGCCTCATCAAATGTTTCAAAAGCCTGGGAAACTATAGGTATGAAACTCTCTGTGAGCTCAGGTGCATGCATATGTTTCTCAGGCACAATATGTCAGTCACTATTAGTTTTATTATCTTTTCTAAGTAATGAAGATAAAATAAACAACATTTTTCATTTTTCACCATATCTCGAGTTCTATTTTTTTTGTTATTTCATAATTGATTGAAACAATTATTTTTATAGGCACTCACATGTGTGTATGATTGTAGAGGAGTTGGTGTTTGTACCTGCTCTTGTTTGATGGGGCAAGGTGGCATGACAATAGGTACATGAAGCAAAGGATCTTTCGGAGACATATGATTTGATGAAGTCCCATTTTTATGCATTGCATCATTATAAGATGTACCATCTAGCCTCGTATCCTTTGATGGTCTTACTAGCAGCTTTGATTTGATCTGACATCTGATGTTTTCTTCTCAACTTCATTATGTGCACATCTTGACTACTATTACTTTGCATTGCCCTTGTGGAAGACGTAAAACTGGATCTCTAACAACAATTGGCTCATTGAAGCGTATAGGTGAGCATGTTTTTTGGACCAGACACATCATGATCTCATCGCCATTGGAGTGGCTCTCCATGAGTCCTGAATTGACCTAACCGCTTCTTGATGGAGACTTAACTACCCAAGGTTGATTCGAAGTTACTATAAATGTGAACAATGTCAACATTGTCTACATTTACTACTTTCTTGTGTTGCATATGATTCCTAGCTACAAAACTTGGATTGCTTGAAACACCACTTGATGATTCACATCCACACTGTTCTGCACCGATTTAGACTTGGCATTGGATTGGCGATGCTCGTACCAGCTTGTCATCTTGAAGACGATCATAGGTTCAAAACGACCTATAGGCTCATCACATATCATAGGAGAACGCTTCCGCTTGTGGGCCAGATTAGATCTACATTTATTCACCTCCATCTACTATATTTTCAACCATATCATTGTTTCCATGGGCCATTTTTAGATGTGTATCTGTTTCAAAAATCTGCGAAGAAAAAGACACATCATGTGTTAATTTTATGGAACACCTAACTTTCACATTTCCTAGTAGCTAACTTCCATACATGAAATTAGTTAACATCATTTATTTTGTCATCCCTGATCAAGCACATGTTGTTTTTCAATGTCCCAACCTCCACAGTTTACCATTGCTAACTACCATATATGATCATTTTTGTTCCAAAGATTTTTTGGTGGTGCAACACATTTTATATTTTCACAATAGCTGAAACCACCCTAGTTGAACATAGTTAACTCCCATACAAACATAATTATTGGAGTTTATGTTAAAAGATTTACTCTATTTTTTTATACTTAAAATCTTTGGTCAGAGAAGCTTGATATTTCTTTTTCAACATTTGTTTCTACTTTCTCAATTACACAATTAGTCACTATTTCAACTACAGTATTGAACACCCCAAATAGAAGCAGCTACTGAGTCCCAAGGTGACTTTCATGAATACGCACATCGGTACCTTGCGTACGAGCCCCCAGAACCTGCAACACATGTAACCATAATTAACTTCTATCTATTTAACATCTCAACTTTCAGAAGTTTTTACGAGTAACACAGCTACAATACCATATACTGCTAGTTAACTTTTGTTTTTTTCAGAAATCTAATTAAACCCACACAATAGTGATTATCAACCTTAAAACATAAGTAACCATAGTTAACTTCTCGTACTATCACATGGTAACTCCCCAAAAAACACCACAAAATAAACACAACAGTTATTCTTTTTCAAGGTTTCAGTTAATTCACAAGACAAATTTAAGCAGTTAACTAGAAGAATTTGCAAGGTGCTAACCCCCAAAAATAGAGGATGTTGTTCAGATGTGCTAACCTCCATCATGCAACTACCATGGATTGTTTCACTTAACTTCCAAAAATTACATGAAGCCAAACACACTATTGATTTGCAAGTTCCTCTTAGCTCACAATAATATTGTAGCAGTGAAGTAGCAGGATTCACAGTAGTTAACTAGCAGGATTTGTGGCGCTAACTATAAGGATTTTGGCACACACCTCAGATTTTTGCAGGGACTTCTGCCGCCTGATTGTGCCATAAATATCGGTTGGTGCCTCACCGGGAATCCGCGCCTCCGCCTCCGCCTCCGCTCGGCCTCCGCCCGCCATTGGGCACCGTGCAACCTGTAAGAAGGTGGTTAGCTCGAACAAGCTGGGAACTCCGTGCCTCCTCGTGATCGGCCTCCGCTGCCGCTTGCCTGCCGGGTGCCGGTGCAGCCCAGAAGAAGGTGGTTAGTTCGAACAACCGGGAACTCCGCGCCTCCTCCTCACGCCGGCCTCCGCCGCCGCCGGGCGCTGCACAACCCAGAATCGCCTCTCGGGGCATGACAGGTAGGGAAAATCGAGGGAGTTTCTCCGCCGGGCGGGCTTTGAAGAAGAAGGCGATGTCTCTAGAAACATGTCCGGTCGGAGACCGCCTAAGGATGTCCGGTCATTCTTTTTGGTTAAGAAACGCTAAAGTATGTGGTTCCTAGATAGTTATCTAGGAACCTCTTAAGGGGTGTAGTTCTGTGTGTGTGTATATATATAATATATAGAAAACCTATTCAGCACCCAGGGTGTAGAATAGTTATTTTGCACTCCAACATATTTTTACGTTGTTAGATTGAAAAATTATATTTGTATATTTAATAATTATGTTCATATATTCACCACAACCAAAAAATGATAAAAATGAAGTTTATGAGTCATTATAGTATAAAAACATTAAAATACATATTTACGTCATAAATTTATACGGCATATAAAAAAAAAATTATGTCATTTTTAAAGTTTCTTATGTTCTTCTCGACTTATGATATAAGACAAAATTTACATGACGTAAAAATAACATACAGTTCAAAAGATAGAGAGATAGAAGTCAAATAGCGCTACTATATATATATATTTAAAACCCTGGAGATCGCACTATTCTAAATAACTATTCTACATCCTGAAGGTCGCACTATTCTAAAACCGGTATACGGAATAATATTCGGTACATCATTTGCCTTATAGGGCCATCGGTGCGCTGGAAAAACCTGCCTTCTTCCTTGTAGTCGCACGCACCCTTGCTCCTCGCCGCGATGGTTCCAAGCGCCACTACTGTCTTGGTGGCCACTCGGCGCCGCCGTCCTGGGTCCACCTGCCACCACCACCCCTTGAACCACCCGCCGTTGACGTCCCGGTGTCCCATGTCCGCCCTCCGCTGTTTGGTAGAAACCCGACAGCACCGACGCCTCTATGGCCACCTACCTCCAGGAGCTTCACGGTCGCCGCCGTGCGGACCTGCTGCAGCTTCCATTAGCTATTGCTCCGCCATCTCATGTGTGTTGGCTGGCCGCTGGCCCGTCGCCAGGCTGCCGCTGCTATCACGCGGGTGCTGTGGCCTGTGGCCTGTGGCATCAATAAGAAAGTCAACCTGAACTTCGGCTCGCTAACTAGCAGGGATGCGGCTGTTGCTGCATGTCTCTTGCTACATGCCGATGTTCTGCAAGCTACAGTTGCTATTTTGTCCTGTATAACTT
Source organism: Avena insularis (assembly GCA_023614405.1). Classification (NCBI taxonomy): domain Eukaryota; kingdom Viridiplantae; phylum Streptophyta; class Magnoliopsida; order Poales; family Poaceae; genus Avena; species Avena insularis. Next base: position 23,066 of record JAJUPC010000450.1, read on the forward strand.
TTATATTCTAAATTCCTTGTTTTCTAGCATAGGTAAGTTGTACTCTAAATTCCTTGTTTAGTAGCCGTGATTTCATGTCCTCTAAGTGTTTGTTACTATCTATGAGAACCGATGCTTCTCTCTCACTGTCTGTTGTTCGTAGTCACTTTGTCGGTAGATACTAATGCTCTCTCATGCGCACATAAGATATGGGCAGTATTTTTTTTTCTGGGAGACATGCATGAGGGACCATGTGCGATGGTAGCGGATAAGAAATAATCATGGTTCTAATCTTGTAAACTGTATAATACGTAACTCCCTTCGTTTTCAAGATATAAGATGTTTTAGCTTTATGAAAAAAGTGTATCTAGATCTCTTTTAATATGTAGGTTCATCTAGGTTTGGAGTCAATCTAGACACTAAAAAGGGTCCAGATACGCTCATTTCACAAAGCTAAAACATCTTATATTTTAAAACGGAGGAAGTATATCCTATTCTTTTTTTGCGAAAGAGTATATCCTATTCCTAATTCAGTTTGGATAGACTATCGTTACTTAACGTTATTTGGATAATCCAGTTAAGTTTATAATCCTAATTTAGTTTGGATAATCCAACTAACTTGATTTTTTCAATATGCTTAAGTTGTGTTTTTACGATCTAGCTAATTTGTTCTTAACAATATGATTTTTAGTTGGCTATGCGACTTTACACAACACCGAGTCTATAAAAAATAGGAAGTGCAGAAAACAACAGGGAAGAAACACAGAGTAAGTTAACATGCACAAATACTCCACGGAGGAAATTTCAAATTTAAAACAGAGAAAGTGCAGACTACAACAGGAAAGCACAGAGGAATTTAACAGACAGTACACATGCCCCATAGAGGGAAGTTTAAATATGAAACTAGATACTGGGGGATACAAAATGGTATACCATGCAGCGTCGACGCTATTTCATCGATTGCATACCAAGTGAGAAATTAAATCTAAATCTTGTTTGTATAATGATATATAAGTTGAGGTCTTAACACCACCCATCCCAACCCTAAGTCGTCGTGCGCGCGCTCAATACAACACTATGGGCCAACGTCATGGATTCATCACCCGTACGCCGGGTTAAGCGGAGACGGGCGACAAAGCCTCGAAGGGTGTTAGGCACCGAGTATTCATCGTCACGACGCTGTAAGGCTACCGCGTCTACGTAAACTAGGACCACTAAGTACATAAAAAGGAAGAAGTGCAGACTACAATAATAAAGAAGCACCGAGAAAGCTAACAGGCAGTACATGTGCCACACAGAGGGAACTTAAATTTTAAAACAAAGGAAGCGCAACTACGATAGGGGTGAAGCACAAAGGAACTTAACAGGCAGTACACATGCCCCATAGAAGGAAGTTCAAATATGAAACTAGATATTGGGGGATACAAAATGGTCTACCATGCAGCTTCGATGATAACACATCGACATGCACCAAGTGAGAAATTAAATCTAAATCTTGTTTGCATAACAATATATAAGTTGAGGTCTTAACACCCACCTCCAACCCTAAGTCGTCGTATGCGCTCTCAACACAATACTATGGGCACGCCACGCGGTGATTGGCATTTAAGCCGGGTTTCTAATGAGTGTTAGGGTACTGAGGCTACGCCTCGTCAACGCTACCGTGTCAACGATTTATGAATCCTGCACCTAACACCTAAGGCTACCGCGTCTACAAAAACTAAGACCGCTAAGTACATAGAAAAAAGGAATTGCAGACTACAACTACAAAGAAGCACAGAGGTATCTAACATGCAGTATAGATTTCACATAGAGGGAAGTTCAATTTAAATAAGAGGAAGCACATACTACAACAGGGGGAAGCACAAAGGAGGTTAACAGCCAGAACACATGTCCTATAGAAGAAAGTTAATGTATGAAGAAACTAGATATTGGGTGGGGGTGGAATACAAAATGGTCTACCATGTAGCTTCGACGCCACCGTGTCGACAGGCACCAAGTGAGAAATTAAATCTTAGTCTTGTTTACATAACGATATATAAGTTGGGGGGGAGGGTCTTAACACCACCCACCTCCAACCCTAAGTCGTCGTGCGCCCGCTCAACACAATAGGATGGGCCAATGCCTCAGCTTCAGAGCCTATCAAGGCTAACGCCAGACGGGTGAAGAAGCCTCGAATGGTGTTAGGTATCGAGGCTACGTCTCTCATGCCCTATAGAAGGAAGTTAAAGTATGAAACTAGATATTGGGTGGAGGAATACAAAACGGTTCACTATGCAGGGTCGACGCTTAACGATCAACAAGTACAAAATACAAAAATAAATCTAAGTCTTGTTTGCATAATGATATATAAGTTGGGGACTTAACACCACCCACCCTAACCCTAAGTCGTCAGATGACGCCAACACAATAGTATGGGCTAACGCTTGGTTCGTCCATTACTTCATCGCTAACGCGCCGCATTGACTCAAGCCTCAATGGGTGTTAGGTACCTACGATCCGCCGACGACGATGAATCCTGCACCCTAACACCTAAGGCTACCAAGGCTCACGAAAAACTAAGACCACTAAGTACATAGAAAAAAGGAAGTGAAAACTACAACTACAAAGAAGCACATAGGTAGCTAACATGTAGTACATATTTCACATAGAGGGAAGTTCAATTTAAAGAAAAGGAAGCACAGACTACAACAGGGGGCAGCACAGAGGAGGTTAACGCACTACACATTTCCTATAAAAGGAAGAAACTACATATTGGGTGGTGGGTGGAATACAAAACGGTCTACCATACAGCGTCGACGCTAATCGACAAGTACAAAATGAGAAAATAAATCTAAGTCTTGTTTGCATAACGATATATAAGCTGGGATTGAACACCACCCACCCCAACCCTAAGTTGTCGTATGGTGCTCAACACAATACTATAATAACGCCTGGCCGTTCGTCTCTCGCTGCTAACACGGCGATAGGTGATTTAAGCCTCAATGGGTGTTAGGGTACAGAGGCTATGTCTCTCGTCGACACTACCGCGTCGATGACGATGAATCCTCGGTACCCTAACACCTAAGGCTACCACGTCTATGAAAACTAAGACCACTAAGTACATAGAAATAATGAAGTGCAGACTACAACTACAAAGAAGCACAGATGTAGCTAACAGACAGTAAAGATTCCACATAGATGGAAGTTCAATTTAAAGAACAGGAAGCGCGGACTACAACAGGGGGAAGCACAGAGGAGGTTAACATGCAGTACACATGCCCTGTAGAAGGAAGTTAAAGTATGAAACTAGATATTGGGTGGGGGTGGAATACAAAACGGTCTACCATGCAGCGCCAACTCTAACGCGTCAACAAGTACAAAATGAGAAAATAAATATAAGTCTTGTTTGCATAACGATATATAAGCTAGGGTACTTAACACCACCCACCCCCACCCAAAGTCGTTGTGTACACGCTTAACACAATACTATAATAACGCTCGAGCGAGTCGCCTGTCCGCTAACGCGCGACGGGTGAAAGTTCAATGGGTGTTAGGATACCGAGATTGACGTATCTCGTCGACGCTACTGCATTGACGACGACGAATCCTCGGTACCCTAACACCTAAGGCTACCGCATCTACGAGAACTAAGACCACTATGTACATAGAAAAAAGGAAGTGCGGAGTATAGCTACAAAGAAGCACAGAGGTACCTAGCAGGCAGTACAAATTTCACATAGAGGGAAGTTCAACTTAAAGCAGAGCAAGCGCAGACTACAATAGGTGGAAGCATAGAGGATGTTATCAGGCAGTACACATGCCCTATAGAAGGAAGTTAAAGTATGAAACTACATATTGGGCGGGGTATACAAAACGTGGATTGCTATAAAAAAGATGAATATTTGAAAAATAATAAATAAGTCTGCAAACTAGAGAAAGTGCACAATTCAATTTCGGGAAGTACAAATGTATAATCCAAGAAGTACAAATACTAGTTGAGAAAAGTTCGTACAACTTCTTCTAAACCATAAGAAATTTAAAACGAGCGGACGGTAATTTCAAATCTCCTCCTAAACCACAAGGAATTTGGGAAAACATTCTGAACGAAAAAGTTGTTCCTACTTCATAGCTTTCCAACGCCATATAATTTGTACCATTCCGACAAACGGTTTAGAAATAATCATACAAATACCGTCTGCTCGTTTTAAATAGATCCGAATATTGTATTTTCAAAATTATTCTAAAACTGTACAGATTCTGAAAAAACTTTAAAAACAAAAAAAATGCGCAATTTCAATATCTTTCCAATTCTATGTCATTTGTATCATTTGAGAAAGGGGTTAGAAAACCGGAGAAAAAGTTCGTTATCTTTCCATATAGATGGATTTTGTATTTTTGAAATTAAATTCAAACCGTGTAGAATCTTTGAAAACTTTGAACACGAAAAAGTTGTGGTTTTTTGATATCTTTCCAACGGTATATCATTTGTACAATTATGATTAAGCAATGAGAAACTAGAAATAAAATCTGTATGTTCAAACAAATAAGCAGTTCACAAAATTCAAATGAGAAGCTCAGTACTGCCATCCGGGAAGTACAACTATTAACAACGCGAAGTGCAGTCTGGTGCCTAGAATAATATTCTGCAATAGGTTGCAGAATAGCTCTGGTATATATATACATACATATATATATATATACAACAGAACTATTCAGAAATCCCCCTTAAGAGATTCCTAGATAACTATCTAGGAACCACCCAGTTTTTGGAAAGGTGTCTCTTAACCCAAACAGGACACGATCCGGACATACCACCCCCAGACATGGAACGTTCCCGACCCTGACATGATCACGCCCCCTTCTTCAAAGCCCCGCCTCGAGCGGAGACACCTCCGTCGATTTTCCCCATCTGAACCCTAACTGCACCGACGGCAATGAGCGAGCGGTGGCGGAGGCCGATGCGAGGGAGGAGGCGTCGGAGTTACACGCTTGTTCCACAACTAAAGACCTTCTTTTGGGCTACTGTGGCACCGACAAGCGAGCAGCGGCAAAGGCCGACGCGAGGGAGGAGGTGATGGAATTTCCCCTTGTTCTCTACCTAAAGATCTTCTTCTGGGCTACGACGGCGCATGCGAGCGAGCAACGACGGCGGTAGACACGAGGAGAAGTCGATGGATTCCTTTGGCGAGGGCCCCAGCAACGGTACCAGCGAGATACCACCGGTAATCATGGCGCCTATCAGGCGGCAAGGGCTGTCCAAGCAAATTTCTGAGGTATGTGCGGAAACACTACGTGTTAATCGCCAGAACACTGCTAGTTAATCGCCAGAATCCTGCTAGTTAACTGCCGTAAATTCTGCTAGTTAACTGCTAAATTAATCTTGTGAGCTAAGAGGAACTTGAAAATCACTAGTGTGTTGGTTTCGTGTTATTTCTGAAAGGCAAGAGAAATAATTCATGGTAGTTTTGTGGTTTTTTTGGGAGTTAACTGAATATCTCAAAATTAGTTGGAAAAAATATATCACTAGGGCAGTTCAGGTTAGGAGTTACAATGTGATAGTATGAAAAGTTAACTATGGTGACTTGTGTTTTAAAGTTGATAATCACTGTTGTGTTGGTTCACTTAGAATTCTGAAAAAACAGAAAGTTAACTAGCATAATTTGGTATTGCAGCTGTTTTACTATTAAAAAAACTTCTAAAAGTTGAGATGTTAAAATGATAGAAGTTAATTATGGTTACATGTGCTGCAGATTCTGGGTGCTCAGACGCAAGGCATAAAGGGCATATTCACGAAGGCACCTTGGGACTCGCACCGCTTAAATCGAGTGTTTAATCAAGTTGAAACAGGACTAGTTGTGAAATTGAGAAATTAGAAGCTGATGACCACAAGTATAGGGGTGTATCAAGATTTTCGATAAGTAAGAGTGTCGAACCCAACGAGGAGTAGAAGATGTCAATAGTGGTATGGATCAGAAATTCTCGCAAATACTTAGCAAACGGATTTTTAGGGTTTTGATAATGCAAGTAAAGTACTAGTAAATAAAATATAATAAGAATAAATGCAGCAAGTGGCCCAACTTTATTCAGCAAAGGAGAAGCTTTATGTATTACTTAAGATGACCGAACGCTCGAGGACACACGGGAATATCGTCAAGTGCTTTTGCTTCATATAGTTGATTAATCTTCTTTAGTTTTCTAAGTGTTGTGTGGGTGAACCTATACTAATGTACCGACCTTCCTAGGACTAATACATACTTGTGATTATACCCCTTGCAAGCATCCGCAAGTACAAGAAAGTAATTAAGGTAGAAACCTAACAAACAGCTTTAAACTCTAAGACCCTGACGTCCCTTGTGTAATGGTTTCCTAATGGGGATTCAGGTTTCACACCCGCAACCCCTACAATTAGTAGCCAAATACACAATGCATTCCCTAGGCCCATATAGGTGAAGTGGGAATATTCGCTTATGTACCAAACTTGGTGGGTGAGCGCACCGCGGTATCCGAGTTATCATCAATCGCGCGGAGGGGCCATAGTAGAATCGCCAATTGTCTAGAATGGCCAAATGGGGGTGAATACAAATCTAACGGCCAAACGGTCGTTTGAACCAGATGAAAAATAGTTGAACTCAAATACCGCTGTTAGGTCAACTCTTCTTGGTCTGCCATGTCAAGATTCCCGTTATCTTTTGCGATCGTGGATTAGCTTACCTCATGCGGACTAGATCTATTTCTTTGCTCGCCTCGGTCTTCCCCCTTCCGCCCCCATAACATTTGCTCAGCCCGCTGCTCGCCTCAGATCGAGCTCGACTTGCTCTAATTTGCGCCCCTGCCATGTCCGTCAACCTCCCACGCCTAATCGAAGCTCGCAGCCGTCAGCTGCATCGTCGCCGACGGATCTTCGTGATTCCCGGACTAATATCTCGCCTGGTTAGTCCTTCGCGACGCGGAGCGCGCCCCATCGGCGATCCAGGCCGGTGACCGCCTCAGAAGTTGCGTCGCCACGCACCCTGCATGGTATCCCTGGCACAGCAGTTCGACGACCACGCTCTCATGGCCACCGTGCTGGGCGTCCGTCCTACCGTGTCGCCGACAGAGTTGCTGTCGGCTTTCAGGTCTCGTTTTGGGATCAAACAAAATGAGGTCAACATTGAGGTATGCGTGCCGCCATTCGATTTTTTCGTCTGGTTCGAGCACAGCTCAGACACCGAGCGCATTCTGCATTCTTCCCGTTCTTTCGAGTGCTGCGGGGAGAAAATGAGCTTCATGCGTTGGCATCGCGCCTATGGGTGGGACGATCGCTTGGGGCAGCTTCGTTTCTTCTCCAAACTCGGCTTTGACGGACTCCCATTGGATGCTTGGGAGCCGGAGGCCCTCAAGAAGGTCGTCAATAGCCTTGGCGGCGAGTTGGTGGCTGAAAGATCCCGATGACATTCCTAAGATGTACGAGGTGCAGATTCCAAGCAGGGCAGGGTAACAGCTTTGCTGGAAGCACCCGGTCATCATCCACCTAGAGGAGGTTCTGTAATCGGTACATGGCATTCAGGGCCCCGAAGAGGCTGCCAGAAAGCGCCCGTCACCGCCGCAGGTTGTCTCGAAGGATCGATGGCACAGGACCATCACCATTTCACGACAGCGCACACAGTTTCGGTGGGGGAACCGGGCTTGGACGAGCTAGTGATTCTGATTTCCCTCGAGTGAAGACAGAGCTCTAGTGAATTACCATGGTATGTGTGGCTAATGAATTTGTAGTTTGGAGAGCGTAGCAGGAAGTTAGCATCGACTAAAAATGTGTAATAGTTTGAATCGATGTAGTACATGTGTGTAATAGTTTGAATCGATGTAGTATGTGTGGGTAATGAATTTGATGTAGTGTGTGTGTAATAGTTTGAATTGATGTAGTTGAACACCGTGCTTTATAATTTCTGTGAATAACCAAGGACAACCTCATGAAAGAGGATGGTCCGCAATGAGCAATGTCAATTCGTGGATGCCAGAAAATGTAGTCCATCTCCTTCAAGTACAAGGTAGCTACATTTCTAACACGTTGAACTGCAGGACCATTTTGCAGGCAACACAATACAAAGGGAAAATGGTTTACAGCACAGACAGCAGATGCAAAATCTGTAGTCTGGAATAAAAAGATGCTAGTTAACTAGATTGAACCACGACTAGTAATTGAAGGAAATAGATACTTGATAGTATTTGCATACAATAGTAGTACTTCCATACAAAAGGGTCTTTATACCGCACAAAAGTGGGCTAAACTTCCTACTAGTTTATAGAACAATTGCTAGCATTTCATCTACAAAAGCCATTCTTCAATCAACTTAACTATTCTACACCAAGAAACTACAGATCTCCACCGTAAAAAGTTGGCTGGCCAATTGTCTTGAGAGGACATAAGTTCTTTGATCATTTAACCCAAACTGATCTATTGCCTTCCCGCCAAACTACAAGAAATCTGCATCGTTCATGCACGAGCAATTTGGCGCCATTCCCGTTCAGTTGGACCATCCGCCACCGCAACGCATTTCTTCAAACTGATATTCGCATCTCCTTCGGATCAGAGGTCCATGTGAACTCGAACCTGAATTCGGGCCGAGCTGATACCTCGCCGCTCCGCCGTCAAACAATCCAAAGATGCTGAGTATAGACGCTTGGTCGCCACTCACGGCACCTCAAGGTGCGAGATGGAGCGCCTTGCCGCAGACGGCGGCTCCCAGCCTCCCCCACCGAGGTAAGGTAGTCCATGCCAAGCGGACGCGAGTTTCTAGACCTTGGCGCTTCCCTATTCGAGGGTAAATGTACCGAGGCATGCTCGTGAATGATTTGATATGTACCTTGTTCCCACCGCCAGAGCATGCTGTAATGCCGCCGCGATTTCTCCACATCGCCTTTGGCCCTCGCTACAGATTCGGCGCCGACGACGTCGTAGTCACCGCCGTGGCTGATTCGGCACATTCTAGGAAATCATTCGCCTGGCAGGGCAATGGGAGACCGACCTTGAAGTAGAGCTTCATGGCCTGCCTTAGAGGGGATAAATACCCTGCCACGCCGCAAAGCGGGCAATGCATTGCTTAGGCGGGCCATGTTACCCTAGTTGGTGCGACATTTGAGGAGCTGCGCAAGGTGAACTGTGGTTAGTCGGAGAAGGGAGTGAACGACCGATGAGGTTTGGACCACAGCACGCGTGAAAATAACCATCTCCCATTTCCTTAGAGAGTAATAATTGACACTGTATTAACAGCTCAATCTTTATTTCCTTCTCAAAGATAAGAGTGCGAACGATAAAAAGATTGGTCGTGGCTATCCACCTCATCGCAATGTACCAGGACAAGTAGGAGACGAGACCGGGTTTTATTTTAGAAATGTTGACGATTGTGCCCTTATGTTTATACGATATTATTTATATGCCACCATGTACCGTCGATTGTAGCAACACCATCAGAAACAGAGGATAACAACGTGGCGTGTTTTCTTTTTTTAAAGGGCATCAGAAACAGGGGATGCCGACGTTGCATGTTTTCCGACCGTGGGCCCACCCGTTCACCTTCGACGCCGCATCCTGTGTTCGAGGGCTGGTGCCGCCCAAGAACACATTATTGTGCAATTTTCTATGTGGAACCTGAATTCACCGAAATGATGCCCATGTCGAACACAGAGAATTCGAAGAAGCTACTAAAAATAAATACTTTGAATTCGAAAGTACTAAAATTAAATACATTACAATTTTGTCTGAAAGGTAATACGACACCGCTGATCGAAATAATATAAATACAAGACAAATTTCTACTTCAAAAATAGACCTGAAAATGCTAGCAAATAACCTAGGATGAATATAGGATCTATTCTCCCTATATATTTCTGTCACATGGCTCCCACGCGTCGCAACACATATTCAGAGAACTCTCTCCGCAATGTGCTACCAAGATCTCGGCCCGGAGGGTAAGGCATCGGTGTATGTTCCAGATTTGAGCCATACGTCATTGTTGGTTCCTCTTCCAGCTTGAACCTCATGATCGTATTTAATATAATTCCTGTACTATATGCAACCGGGTTTGACTGTGGGTTGTAACCTGATGTCAATGGAGATAGACCGATTGTAATCAACAAAGAGGGCATGACTTAATGTCACCGACGGCCTCGAGAGCGGTTCTCCGTGTCCACCCAATACAACACCGGGTTTCCCTTTCACGAAATTACTGCTCAACACAAGAAGCGATCACCATCCGACTCCACAAGGTAAAATTTGTAAGTTCCACGTACATATTCAAAGATCAAATAAATTATTTTGGCCATCGTGATAAGGTTTCGCTGTTTCTAACTTGATGTTGGTCGACAAGATGTCTCCATTCTCAAGTAATGCATATATTTCCCTCAATGCCGCCATGCGTCCGTACATAGCAGAGGTGGCGAATACAATCCTTCTCCAAATGATTCATTGATTTGCCCTGCTAGTGCTCTCATCGCCCATGCAATATGATCTAGATAATCAGTGCAAACGAACACCATCGCCGGGACTTCGCCACGATGATGATTGCGTAAGATCGATGGTATGTGTGCTTGAAACTCAGTGTTAGACTTATGAGTGATTGGGTTCGGTTTAACTGGCACGGTTCCACCCTCCGAGCAAGCATGATGACGCCACGAGAAACACCGACAAGTAGAATCTTTTGGAAGAAGAGGGCATCGCTAGCACTAAGATGTTTACAATGGAAAATACCAATAAATATCGATGAATGTGAACTCGATAGACTTCCATTAGATTTGTCCTGAAGAAACGACTAGTGGCGAGGTTGAGGAAGGTGAAGTCGCCAACGTCTAGAAGTGTGTGATCTATCATGATCCAGTTGTTGAGATGGAATTCGGGCACCTTTAAAGTGCAGCGCCAATCGGTGCGTGCATTTCCGACAAGCAGCATAGGTGTGGACATACTCCTCTTTCTCCAGAAGTAGTCATGATATTGCAAAGTGGGTCGGCCGAGATCGACCAGTTCCTCTTCATCCGCCACTAGCCATGGCTTACATGCGGAATGTTTTGACCGAGGAAGAAAGAAGAACTACCACCGCGAGGAGAAGAAGAAGAGGATACCATTTAGGAGACGGTTTTGAACCGCCATCGCGAGGAGACGAGGAGATGGGGAGAAGAAGCAGAATCGCCACTTCAAGTTTGATCAACGGGCTTTTTTAACTAGCGCTGCGGAACCAGCCATGCACCGCATGCAAGTTTTGATCAAACAGATCGACATGTGGGACCCGCTAAAAATTCCGTGAAGTGCTACTGCATAGTGCAATCGATAGGTGGCATGTTTTGATCAAGTGGCCCGCCTCCTCCACCTTCGACAAGGCCCCAGTGTTCGAGGGCTGGTGCCCACCAACACATTATTGTGCAATTTTCCATGCTTTGTCGCAACCAGCTCGCTCCGCCTCCGCTTCCTCGCCACCGCCACTCCACTTAGTCGCAGCACCGCCTCGCTGCCCCTTGGGCCGTGCCTCCTGCCTCCTCCTTGCTATCCTCGACGCCCTCCCTCTCCTTCCTGCCCTGTCTCCTTGCCGCCGTCCACCGCCCAGGCGCGTCTAGAAACAAAAACTGAGAGTCGGCCAATGGGTTAGGGCCCAACGACGCTGGTGATCCGGATCCCGCTCGGAGATGGATCCTGTGAGGCTTGAGAGCACGGATATGGGTCCTGCGCGGCTGGAGAGCACAAAATCTCCTTCAAGTCTGGAGAGCACAGAGGACAACAAAATAGGGGGAGAGGAAGCGGGGTGCAGAGCTTTGGAGGTATGGAGCCCGGAGAAGGTGTTGTGCACCCACATTGAAGGGTAAGAACTATGATTCCTTTTCTGCATACCCCAATTAGCGTTTCTAGTCCCGTGGTGATGGCAAGGATATGTGTTGGTAATCGCAGGACGCCTCAGACAACTTGTCCTACATGATGCTTTGTCAAGCAGCATGAAGGCACTAAAATGTGTGGCGTGATGATGATGAGAAAGCATATCTAGACGTGGTCAATTCTCGATAGGATGGAGAGTAGGGAATATTTGGTTGATTCAACTTTGAGCCCGACTGTGGGACTGAGGAGGAAGAGGAATGTAGATGTGGAAATGGGATGTAGATATTGACGATTTAAGACGTGAACATGCCAGTGATACACTTTGATAGGGACAATCCTACAATTGATGAGGGGACTGTCTTTGATAATGTGGAGGACTATAGATATGCAGTTGCAACCTATGCAATCAGAGTTGGGTTCGAATTTATCATTGAAAAGAGCGAGCAAAAGAGATTTATGGTGCACTGTAGGGAAAGTAATGTGTGTAAATGGAGATTACATGCATCTCCAATGCGGGGTGGACACCCATTTCAGGTTGCAATAGCTACATTTAGTTTCAGTCTTTCTCATATTTATTCTGCTGATAACTAGCTCTGAATTATTTGGATTCTTATCGAATGTAGATCAAAGTAAACACGAAGAAACACAACTGCCCTAATACTTATTTAAGTGGTAAAATTAGACCGGCGACTACCAAGTGGATTGCTGCTACTATACTTGACTGGGTTAGGCAGGATCATAACATTAGACCTGCTGAACTCAGAGGAAAGATTAGCAAAAAGTTTAACGTTTTGATTCCTTACCACAGAGTCTTTGATGGGAAGGAGATGGATCTAGACTTCATTCAAGGCAAGTGGAATGGCAGTTTTCATATGTTGTATAGTTTCAAAGCTCAGGTAGAGAAAACATCACCTGGTAGTGTTGTTGACATCGATTATGAGGTTGTGGAAGGAAGAGAAAAGGTCTTGAGGGGGGTCAGGTATAAGCAGGCAGATAGGATATGCTTCAGGAGATGTTTCGTCTGCCTGAAGGCATGCTGGAAGGGGTTCCTAGATGGCTACAGGCCATACTTGGCAATAGGAGCAACTTCTTTAACAGGGAAGTTCAGGGGACATGTTGCTTCTGCTTGTGCTTTGGACGCGCATAATTGGCTTCTACCCGTAGCTTATGCTATTCCCGAGGTTGAATCAAATGAAAGCTGGACATGGTTCATGCAGATACTACGGGAAGTAATTGGTCACCATGAAGGCTTGGTGATACAAACCGGTGCATGCGAGGGTCTTGAGAATGTTGTTGATGCTGTGTTTCCTGGGGTTGAGCATAGGGAATGCATGCGGCACCTTGCTACTAACTTCACGAAGAAGTTCAAAGGAAAGAACTTTGAAGAGGACTTGTGGCGATCAACATACACATACACCCCAAGAACGCATGCTACTTACTTGCAGAACATGTATGTAGTGCCAAAGGTGAAAAAATACCTTGAAGAACATCACACCAAGCTATGGGCCAGAAGCGAGTTTGGTGAGTTAAGCAAGGTGGATTTTGTTTGCAATAATTTGGCAGAGAGTTTCAATGATAAGATTTCGGGCATGAAGACACTTGTAATTGTTATTTTGTTGGATGCAATAAGACAGTGCATAATGGTGAAGATAGATTTAAGGCAAAGAATTTGTGCAAGAAAATTTTTAGGCCATAAAATAGTTCCAAAGGTGGTTATGTTATTGAATGCAAGAACCAGGGTAATGAGAATGATAAAGATGAGGATGGTCAGAAGTTCCAGAACATTGGCTGAGGTTTATGCAGAATACAAGCATGGAAGTGAACGGAGGTACACTGTAGACATTGGAAACAAGACTTGTTCATGCAGGCAGCAAGGCAGACATCGTCTGCCATGTCACCATGCAATTTACTTCATCTTAAAGCTTAGAGGTAACGGAGCTGAAATAGAGAACTATGTCGACAACTATTTCTCCATGGAAAAGTTTGCTGCAACTTATGCAGAAAACGTACCACCTATGGCCGATGAAAATGATTGGGAGATTGTCGATCCAGGGTTCAAACTTCACCCACCAGTTCTTAGGAGGCCACCTGGGAGGCCTAGAAAGCTAAGGATCGAAGCCTCCACTGGTAAAGGTTCAAGGCTGGGAGCTAGGAAAAGGAAATGCAAATGTTGTGGTGGATTCGTCCATATCAAGAGGTTGTGCAAAAACCCAATTACACATGATATTGTCCCTGTTCACACCCCGGTGGCAGAAAATGAGGCTTCTCAGCTAGAAATGGAGGAAGAGCAGCGCGAAGACGGTGATGAGCACTCAGAGAAAAACATACGTAAGCAACCAATTTATGAAGAAGTGGAGGTGCCGACGAGAAAAGGGTGTGAAAAGAAACAAAAGGGTAAGCGGAACGGGGAGGAAAGGGCTAATAATGGAGGTGTATTAGAATATGAAGAAGTTGCAGGGGTGATTGAGGTTGTTCTTGAGGATCTTTCGGCTAACTGCAGGAGAAATAATAAATCCCTGCTAATTTCATCTTTGTACGATTCTTGGGATAAAAGGTAAGCTTAAAAAATATTTTATTTGCCATTTTATCATTTTTTATCCTCATCAACTGATGCTTAATGCAGCTGTAATAAAGCAGACTAATAAGAGGAGCAAAGATGTGGGCACAGAACGTCAGATGTTGAATTATATCATTGAAACTAAACTAGCCGGTTGTCTTTATTTATATCCTGCAAGGTAACGTGTTTGTGATGGGGTCATGTGACCAGATTACAGTTTTAAATATTATTACATTAATTTTTACCGCGCTTGGACGCGCTACTAGTTCCCATCTCCCTTGCATTCCCATCTCCTCTAGCGACTCCTGCATTATGGTCGTGCCATCAAGTAGCGTAGTCGTATTGTCCCATCAGGTGTGAACGCAATGACTTTGTTTGTTTAGAATTTGACGACTTTTGATTAGTTTGAAAGACAGAGAAACCTAAAACATGTATCTAGACATGTTTTGGGTATAGACACATTTATTAAATATCTAAAAAAACTAAGTCAGTTATATCTGGACAGGAGTAGTACACTATTACAACACACTCGATCCCTTCTCCTCTGGCGCACTCCAAATTATGGCTGTACCATCAAGTGCTGGGAGCAGAGTCAGCGTATTGTCCCATAAGATATGCCAGGAACGCGCGAACTTTATTTTCAGGATTGGACGAGTTTCGATCGACTAGTTTCAAAGACAAAGACAACTAAAACATGGCCAACATATATAGATTATGACGATAATCGACCATGACTAAAGTGACCCAGATCCAAAGAGCGCATTAAGATACCGTACATAGATTTAATTTATGCTTAAGTGGCCCTAATCGACTATGACGCTCCCGCAGTCTCCATCATTGACGATGTTGTCCGCGTTGCCACCAGCCTCCTCTGTGTCGGAATCGATGTCGACATTCCCGGAAGCGTTCCTCCTCCTCATGGATTCTTCACGGTGTGCTGCATCGATAACGGTGAGGTCATACGCCTAGGCACTGCCTAGAAGCGCCGCTTCCTCATTGGGTTGCGAGATCCGGTGGATCTCCGCCGGTGGGTTCTCAGACAGCTCAATCAACGAACCCGCCTCCTTCTTGAACAACTTTCGCCAAAGATGTGCTCGCGAGAGTACCGCCATTTCCTCTTTCGCCCGGCTAGCAGTGGCCTCGATCTGCCTTGCCAACGCATTGTCACGCAAGAGCGCTGCGACAGGAACCCCGACGTAGCTGAGCTCGAAGCCGGCCGGAAGCCTCACGAACGGCGGCGCGAGTATGTCGTAGTGGGTGAACATCTGAGCCTCGTGCAAGCTGAGTTAGGGCCTCTCCCTCTCCATGGCGATGAAGGAACACGATCTGATCTTCGGTCCCGAGGTTAAGGGGATAAGGGCAAGGACGTAGGCCCAACGCCGCCATCGCCAATCAGTTCGCAGAAGAGACTTCTCGTGGACCGCCCTCGCGAAGGACATCACTATCGTCCATGCACCCCGATCCAACGGCGCCTAACAATCGGGGATCAGGTCTTCTAGAAGCCCAGAGCGGTTGCTGGTTAGCTCCGCGTCCCGATTGTTTGTGGCCAACGACTGTAGTTGAAAATAATACACATTTCAATGACACCGGTGGATAAATATGTGGTCTCTGAAGAGAACACATATCCAATGACTCTAGCTGTGGTTAATGAGAAGAACACACATTTCAATGACACTGGTGGATCCATATGTAGTATGTGAAAAGAATAGTCATGAAATGACTCCAGTTGTTGTTAGTAAAAAGAACACACATGCAATGACATTGATGGATCCATAGGTGGATTGTGAAAAGAACACACATGTAATAACACTAGTGGATCCATATGTGGTATGTGTAAAGAATACACATGAAATGACTCTGGTTGTTGTTAGTAAAAAGAACACACATGCAATGTGAAGAAAATATGCCCTGCGAGGCAATAATAAAGTTGTTATTATGTATTCCTTGTATATGATAGATGTTTATTTTACATGCTATAATTGTATTGATAGGAAACATCAATACATGTGTGTTTAATAAACAAAAAGGGTTCCTAGTCATGCCTCTCTTATAGACTAGCTTGTTGATTAACAAGATGATCAAGGTTTCCTGATCATGGACATTGGATGTTGTTAATAACAAGGTCACACCATTGGTGGAATGATGTGATGAACATTCATCCGAAGTATAGCATTACGATCAAGTCATTGTGTTTATATTGCTAAAACATCATACGAAGTAATCTTTATCCCTTAGACCATGAGATCATGTTAATTGCTAACACCTAAGAGTATCTTGATAATATCAAACGCCACACCGTAATAGGGTGACTATAAAGATGGGTTCAAAGGCACGAAGGTGTTATGTTGAGGCTCATGGATCCAGAGGAATTTGTCAATCCAGATGACGGATAGATATACTGGGCCCTCTCGGTGATATCACATTAGGATAGCTTGCGCAAGTGATGTGATCACTAGAATGTTATATCACGGAACGAGAAAAGAGTGCATGCTCGAACGAGATCAAACTAGGTATGGAGATACCATGATCAAATCTACATGTAATATATCGAGACAAGGGATTTAGTTACAAGCGTTAAAGGTTCTCACGATCACAGAGTCATCGTTGAATGTATAGGAGTCAAGACGGATCTCCGTGTCCCGCTGATTATTGATCGGAGAAGGGTCTCGATCATGTCGCATTATTCGCGAACCGTAGGGTGGCACACTTAAGAGTTACGGACACCATTTTGGAGCACGATGTTTCGCATTTAAAGAATTGCAAAGCGCAGGAATTGTTTCAATAGAAACCGGAAATTGTTTTCGGTGAAATTGCAGAAAGTGGTTCTGCATGTGATATTGAAATATTGCAGTATATATAGAATGTTTGTTAATTAAATTAATTAACAAAATTTGAATAAATTTAATAAAAAGAGTTTTATTAAATGAGAGAGCATTAAATATGGAGAAACTTAATGCATTTAAAGTGGAGACTTTAAAAGGGAATGTGAAGAGGCATTTTAATGTGGAGGAGTTACTACCACATGAATGGGGAGGTGAGGGTCACCCCCACGCGCTGCCATGGAGAGAGGGGCACCTCCTCCTATAAAAGGCCACCCATTCCTCCTTCATCGACACACCTCCTTGTGAAGGATATCTCTCCCTCTAGAATTATTCCCCATGGTCTCGATTAGCGAGACACATGTTCCCGTGGCATTTCGTCTCTGAAGGAGTTGTCGCTCACTGGATCGCTGGAGCAAGGAGGTGAGATTGTCCGGTGGCTTGAACGTGCAAAAGAAAAGGATTCCCGCTGAGTTGCGGCGCCGGACTTCCTCACGATCTTGAGATCGCAAGGTACGACTACATCAACCACGAAGTTCCTACTGCTAACAAAGCTCGTTGTCTTTGAGGGTAAGTTCTCTATGGATGTATGTCCACCCGCTTGCTTTGTACCTAGTAGATAGATCTTGGCGGTAGTTCATACGTAGGAATTTTTTGTTTTCTATGCTACGGACCCAACAAAGGGTATCAGAGCCTGATCTATGCGTAGGTGCTTTGCACGGTAGTACACATATTTTATATGTGGGTGATGATGATCATGTTATTGCATCTTCTATGTACTTTGGATATTGGTGGTATAGTGGGATGAAGCTACTTAACCAACCTTACATGTCATCGCACATGAGACCGTTCCACGATCGACATGTAACTTGTTTTGCATAAGTGGTCAAGGTGTCCTGCTCTCCTACTATAGTCAATATCTGATTTACAATGATTTGCTAATAACTTGGTTATCCTCGCCAGGTTCATGTTCGAGGTTAGACGTGTTCTATCTCCAAAGCCCTAAGCCACGAAACTTGCAATTGATAAATTAGAGGCGCCTAGTTTAGATCGCTGGGCTAGTGTTTTGATATGGTATTGTAAGTAGATGTATAATAGATACTCTTACAACTCACTTAACGTAAGTTCCATAGACCTTGGCCTTTACACACAAAGGAATGATACAGATCATACCACGATGCAAATGATAGAGATCAAATGCATGGACCATATCACCTCACTTCACACATTAGATGTTAGCATCTTATATTGCTAGTTTGCTGCTTGGTAGCATTATAAGATGATCCCTCATTTAGATATCAAGATAAAATGTGTTCTTCCTTAAGTATGCACCGCTTTGTGGATCGTGGTTTTGAGGCATCACGTGATGATCGGGTGTTTTCAACTCACGCTTTCATACAACGTGTAAGACAGTTTTACACACGCAAATACTAAGGTTCTTACTGACGAGCCTAGCATGTACATACATGGCCTCGAACACGGACCAAAGGTTAAGCATGAGTCATATAGTTGATATGATGCCCATATAGATGCTCACCTTTAAAGCTACACCGACTCACGGATGATCGGACTTGGTGTAGTGGATTTGGTTCATGTAATCACCAAAAGGACACGAGGGATGTCGCTTTTGAGTGGGAGTTCATTAGTAATTTGGATTAGTTGAACTCAATCTATCATAAACTTAGTCTAAATATACTTTACAAATTCTTGTAGATGGCACCACCTGCTTTTAATTTCAATGTGTTCATGGAGAAAGAGAAACTTGTAATGGTAGCAACTTCACCAACCTGGCTATGAATTTGAGGATTCTCCTCACGCTGCACAAAAGCAATATGTGTCACGACAGGTCCCCTACCAGCTCCTGATGCCCCGACGAGGAAAAGAACGCCTATATAACTCGTCAGAGGACCACAACTTAGTTCATTATGCATGTATCAGAGGGCTAGAGCCGTAACTCAAAGCTTTAAAATGGCAATGACTTTGATACCATGGGAGAATTGAAATGATTTTCATACCCATGCCGCCAGAGAGAGTTATAATGCTACAAAAGTTCTTTAGCTGCATGATGGAAGAAAACAGCCCGTTAGTGAGCACGACTAAAATGTCCGGTACACCGATAAGCTTGTGTCCTTGGGAATAACGATTCCATTGACTTAGGCATACATCGTGTTCTCCAATCTCGCCACCTAGCTACAAGAGCTTCAGGATGAACTATAATATGCAGGGCATGAAGAAGTCTCTTCCCGAAGCTTCACAATGCTTAAGGCTGCTGAAGTGGAGATTAGGAAAGAACATCAAGTGTTGATGATCAATAGGACCACCGTTTCAATAAGGACAAGAAAGGCAAGCATTAAGGAAAGAAGGGTGGCAAGTTCCTGCCACGCCTCAAAAGAAACCCCGAGCTGGCCCTAAGTCCGACACCGAAAAGTGCTACTATTGCAAGGGATCGCCATTGAAGAATCGCCTCTAAGTATTTGGCGACAAGAACCGCAAGGCAAACAAAGGTATATGTGATATACATGTTATTGATGTGTACTTGACTAGTACTGCAGAGCACCGGTATTTGATACGGATCTGGCTAATATATGTAACTCGTTCGTGGGTCGGAACAAGCGACAACTAGCAAGGGATGAGGTCTCGATGCGGTCGGCAATGGATCAAGAGTTGATGTGATTGCCGCCTAACGCTGCCTCCATATGCCATCGGATTAGTTATAAACCTAAATAATTGTTATTTGGTGCCCGCACTAAGCATGAACATTGTATCCGATCGTGTTTGATGCAAAGTGGTTATTTATTTAAGTCTGAAAACAATGGTTGTTCGATTTATATGAATATCTTTTATGGTCATGCACCCATGTTGAATGGTTTATTTCATGGATCTCGATAGTAGTATTACGATATTCATAATGTTGATACTAAAAGGATTAAACCGGATAATGATATATCTACATATATGTGGCAATCGCCGCTCAGGTCATATTGGCGCTAAACGCATCGAAGAAACTCCATTCGATGGACTTTTGGAATCACTTGATTTTGAATTATTTGATACATGTGAGCCATGCCTTATGGGCAAGATGACTAGAACGCCGCTTCCGGCTCAATGGAACGGGCGATGCATCTATTGGAAATCATACATACCGATGTGTGGACCAATGAGTATGTCAAGACGAGGTGGATATCGTTATTTTGTTACTTTCACGGATGATTTGAGTAGATATGGGTATATCTATTTGATGAAACACAAGTCTGAAACTTTTGAAAAGTTCAAAGAATTTCAGAATAAAGTGGAAAGTCATCGTAAGAGAAAGATCAAATTTCTGCGGTCCGACCGTGGAGGAGAGTATCTTAGTTACGAGTTTAGCACACATATGAAAGATTGTAGAATAGTTTCACAACTCACGCCTGCCGGAACACCACAACGTAATGGTGTGTCGAACGTCGAATCGCATTTTATTGGATATGGTTCGATCTATGATGTCTCCGAACGACTTGCCACGCTATTTTGGGGTTATGCACTAGAAACCGCTACATTCACTTTAAATAGGGCACCATCTAAACTGCTGAAAAGACACCATATGAATTATGGTTTGGAAACAAACCTAAGCTGTCATTTCAAAGTTTGGGGATGGATGTTTATGTGAAGAAACTTTAACCAGATAAACTCAACCCAAAGCGAAAATGCGCCTTCATAGGATACCCTAAGGAAACGATTGGGTATACCTTCTATCATAGATCCGAGGGCAAGGTCTTGTTTCAAGAATGGATCCTTTCTTGAGAAGGAGTTTCTCGCGAAGGTGTGAGTAGCTCAAGGTAGAACTCAAGAGGTTATTGAACCTTCTCTTCATGGAATGGAGAGTGGCGCAGCACCGGAAGTTGTTTCGAGTCGACTTCACCTCGATGAAGAGAGAGCTAATGATATTGATCATGAAACTCAAAGAGGACACTACCAACCTCGCAGGTCAAGCAGACACGGCAGCTCCCGAATCAGACGGCAATCCTGCTATGAATTTCATGATTGATGAAATGGATGACCTCAGAACATATGAAGAAGCGATGATGAGCCCGGATTCCAACAATGTCTAGAAGCCATGAACCGAGATGGAATCCATGTACGAGAACCAAGTTTGGAACTTGGTGACTTACCTCACGACCGAAAGGCCATTGAGAATAAAAATGGATTTTCAAAAGAAAACTGATGCTTATGGTAATGTGACCATCGATAAGGCTCGACTTGTCGCAAAGGGGTTTCGACAAATTCAAGGAGTCGACTACGATGAGACATTCTCTCCGTGAGCGATGCTTAAGCCATAGGATTATGTTAGCAATTGCTGCATATTTCGATTATGAAATATGGCGTATGGATGTCAAAACTGCTCCTCAATGGTAAGATTGAAGAAGAGTTGTATATGATACACCTAAGGGTTTGTCGATCCTAAGGATGCTAATAAGGTGTGCAAACTTCAGCGATCAATCTATGGATCAAGCAAGCATCACGGAGTTGGAATCTCCGCTTGATGAGGTGATCAAAGAGTTTGGATTTGTCCAAACTTATGGAGAGGCTTGTATTTACAAGAAAGTGAGGAGCAATGTGGCATTTCTGATATTATATGTGGATGGCGACATTGATTGGAAATGATTTAGATCTTTTAAACAGGTTAAAAGTTACCTAAACAACAAATTTTTGATGAAGGACCTTGGTGAAGCTTCATATATTAGGCATTAAAATCTATAGAGATAGATCAAGACGCCTAATTGGGCTATTGCAGTACATACCTTGATAAGATATTAAAGAAGTTTAATATGGACTAAGTAAGAAGGGTTCTTACCTATGTTGCAAGGCAAGACATTGAGTAAGACTCAAAGTCCGCCACGCGAAGAAAGAGAGATAATGGATAAGATCCCTATGCCTCAGCCATAGGCTCTATAATGTATGCCATGCTATGTACAAGATGTGATGTGGCACATGCTATTAGTTTGACTAGTAGGTACCAATCTGATCCAGTTCTAACGCGATAGCGGTCAAGAATATCCTTAAGTACTTGAGAAGAACTAAGGATATGTTTCTTGTATAATGAAGGTGAAGAAGAGCTAGTCGCTAAGTGTTATGTCGATGTTAGTTTTGACACTGATCCGATGACTCTAAGTCTCAATCCGGATACGATTTCTCTTGAACGGAGAAGCAATTAGTTGGAGGAGTTCCAAACAACCTGTGGTGGCTAGATCAACAACGGAGGCGAATATGTTGTCGCTCGTAAGCCGCAGAAGCGCTTTGGATGAAAGAGTTCATTATGGAACTGGGTGTGGTTCCCAGCGTTGGACCCGATGGTGATCTATTGTGACAACAATGGAGCCATAGCCAACGCCAAGGAACCAAGGTATCACAAGAATTCCAAGCATATTAAGCTCCGCCACTCCATCCGCCAACATGTCAAAGATGGAGAAATAAAGATTTGTAGTGCACACGAACCAATGTAGCAGATCCGCTGACTAAAGTACTCCTAGGGCAAAACATGATCAACACCAGAACTCCATGGGTGTTAGATTTATCACTATGTGAACTAGATTATTGTCTCTAGTGCAAGTGGGAGATCAAGGAAATATGCCCCGAGAGGCAATAATAAAGTTGTTATTATGTATTCCTTGTATATGATAGATGTTTATTTTACATGCTATAATTGTATTGATAGGAAACATTAATACATGTGTGTTTAATAAACAAAAGGGTTCCTAGTCATGCCTCTCTTATGTATTAGCTTGTTGATTAATAAGATGATCAAGGTTTCGATCATGGACATTGGATGTTGTTAATAACAAGGTCACACCATTGGTGGAATGATGTGATGAACATTCATCCAAGTATAGCATTACGATCAAGTCATTGTGTTTATATTGCTATAACATCATACAAGTAATCTTTATCCTGCACCATGAGATCATGTTAATTGCTAACACCGAAGAGTATCTTGATAACATCAAACATCACACCGTAACAGGTGACTATAAAGATGGGTTCAAAGCTACGTAAGGTGTTATGTTGAGGCTCATGGATCAAGAGGAATTTGTCAATCCGTATGACGGATAGATATACTGGCCCTCTCTATGATATCACATTAGGATAGCTTGCAAGCAAGTGATGTGATCACTAGAATGTTATATCACGGGAACGAGAAAAGAGTGCATGTCGGTAACGAGATCAAACTAGGTATGGAGATACCGATGATCGAATCTCGGACACGTAATATATCGAGAGACAAAGGGATTTAGTTACAAGCGTTAAAGGTTCTCACGATCACAGGAGTCATCGCTGAATGTATAGGAGTCAAGACGGATCTCCGTGTCCCGCCGCTGATTATTGATCGAGAAGGGTCTCGATCATGTTCGCATTATTCGCGAACCGTAGGGGTGGCACACTTAAGAGTTACCGGATACCATTTTGGAGCACATATGTTTCACACGTAAAGAATTGCAAAGCGAGGAATTGCTTTCAACAGAAACCGAAATTGTTTCGGTGAAATTGCGTAAAGTGGTTCTGCATGTGATATTGAAATATTGCAGGCTATATAGAATGTTTGTTAATTAAATTAATTAACAAAATTTGAATAAATTTAATAAAAGAGTTTTATTAAATGAGAGAGCATTAAATTTGGAGAAACTTAATGCATTTAAAGTGGAGACTTTAAAAGGAATGTGAAGAGGCATTTTAATGTGGAGGAGTTACTACCACATGAATGGGGAGGTGAGGGTCACCCCCCATGCGCCGACTCATGGAGAGAGGGGCACCCCTCCTCCTATAAAAGTCCACCCATTACCCCTTCATCCACACACCTCCTTGTGAAGGATCTCTCCCTCTAGAATTATTCCCATGGTCTCGGTTTAGCGAGATACATGTTCCCGTGGCATTTCGTCTGAAGGAGTTGTCGCTCACTGGATCGCTGGAGCGAGGAGGTGGAGGTTGTCCGGTTTGAACGCAAAAGGAAAAGTGATGCGCCGCTGAATTGCGGCGCCGGACTTCCTCACGATCTTGAGATCGGCAAGTGTACGACTACATCAACTACGAGTTCCTACCGCTAACAAAGCTTGTTGTCTTCGAGGGTAAGTTCTCTATGGACGATGTCCACCCGCTTGCTTTGTACCTAGTAGATAGATCTTGGCGGTAGTTCACACCGTGAGGAAATTTTTGTTTTCTATGTTGCGACCCAACACAATGACATCAGGATCCATGTGTGGTCTCCAAGAGAACACACATGCAATGACTCTGGTTGTTGTTAGTAAAAAAGCACACATGCAATGACACTGGTGGATCCATAGGTGGATTGTGAAGAGAACACACATGCAATGACACTAGTGGATCTATATGTGGTATGTGAAAAGAACAAACATGCAATGACTCTGGTTGTTGTTAGTAAAAAGAACACACATGCAATGACACTGCTGGATCCATATGTGGTATGTGAAAAGAACACACATGCAATGACACCGGTTGTTAGTAAAAAGAACACACATGCAATGACACTGGTGGATCCATATGTGGTATGTGAAAATAACACACATGCAATGAATCCAGTTGTTGTTAGTAAAAAGAACACACATGCAATGACACTGGTGGATCCATATGTGGTATGTGAAAATAACACACATGCAATGACTCTGGTTGTTGTTAGTAAAAAGAATACACATGCAATGACACTGGTGGATCCATGTGTGGTCTCTGGAGAGAACACAAATTTCATTGACTCTGATTGTTGTTAGTAAAAAGAACACAAATGCAATGACACTAGTGGATCCATGTGTGGTCTCTGAAAAGAACACACATGCAATGACTCTGGTTGTTGTTAGTAAAAAGACCACAGATGCAATGACACTGGTGGATCCATAGGTGGATTGTGAAAAGAACACACATGCAATGACACTGTTGGATCCATATGTGGTATGTGAAAAGAACACAGATGCAATGATTCTGGTTGTTGTTAGTAAAAAAGAACACACATGCAATGACACCGGTGGATCCATTTGTGGTCTCTGAAGAGAACACACATTTCAATGACACTGGTGGATCCATATGTGGTATGTGAAAAGAACACACATGAAATGACTCCACTTGTTGTTAGTAAAATGAACACACATGCAATGACACTGGTGGATCCATATGTGGTATGTGAAAATAACACACATGCAATGACTCTAGTTGTTGTTAGTAAAAAGAACACACATGCAATGACACTGGTGGACCTATGTGTGGTCTCCGAAGAGAACACACATTTCAATGACTCTGGTTGTTGTTAGTAAAAAGAACACACATGCAATGACACTGGTGGATCCATGTGTGGTCTCTGAAGAGAACACACATGCAATGACTCTGGTTGTTAGTAAAAAGAGCACACATGAATGACACTGGTGGATCCATAGGTGGATTGTGAAAAGAACACACATGCAATGACTCTGGTTGTTGTTAGAAAAAAGAACACACATGCAATGGCATCAGATCCATGTGTGGTCTCAAGAGAACACACATTTCAGGACACTGTGGATCCATATGTGGTATGTTAAAAGAACACCCATGAAATGACTCTAGTTGTTGTTAGTAAAAAGAACACACATGCAATGACATTGGCGGATCCATGTGTGGTCTCTGAAGAGAACATAAATTTCAATGACACTGGTGGATCCATATGTGGTATGTGAAAAGAACACACATGAAATGACTCCAGTTGTTGTTAGTAAAAGAACACACATGCAATGACACTGGTGGATCCACATGTGGTATGTGAAAAGAACACACATGCAATGACTCTGGTTGATGTTAGTAAAAAGCGCACACATGCAATGACATCAGGATCCATGTGTGGTCTCAAGATAACACACATTTCAATGACACTGGTGGATCCGTGTGTGGTATGTGAAAAGAATAGTCATGAAATGACTCTAGTTGTTGTTAGTAAAAAGAACACACATGCAATGACATTGGTGGAACCATAGGTGGATTGTGAAAAAACACACATGCAATGACACTAGTGGATCCATGTGTGGTATGTGAAAATAACACACATGCAATGACTCGTTGTTGTTAGTATCAAGAAGACACATGCAATGACATCAGGATCCATGTGTGGTCTCCAAGAGAACACACATTTCAATGACACAGGATCCATATGTGGTATGTGAAAAGAACACACATGAAATGACTCCAATTGTTGTTAGTAAAAGAACACACATGCAATGACACTGTGGATCCATATGTGGTATGTGAAAATAACACACATGCAATGACTCTGTTGTTGTTAGTAAAAGAACACACATGCAATGACATCGGTGGATCCATGTGTGGTCTCAAGAGAACACACATTTCAATGACTCGTTGTTGTTAGTAAAAATCCATCGGTGGATTGTGAAAAGAGCACACATGCAATGACAAGGTGGATCCATATGTGGTATGTGAAAAGAACACACATGCAATGACTCGAGTTCTTGTTAATAAAAGAACACACATGTAATTTCATCAGGATCCATGTGTGGTCTAAGAAGAGAACACACATTTCAATGACACTCATGGATCCATATGGTATGTGAAAAGAACACACATGAAATGACTCCAATTATTGTTAGTAAAAAGAACACACATGCAATGACAGTGGTGGATCCATATGTGGTATGTGAAAAGAACACACATGCAATGACTCTAGTTGTTGTTAGTAAAAAGAACACACATGCAATGACACCGATGGATCCATATGTGGTCTCTAAAGAGAACACACATTTCAATGACACTGTTGGATCAATATGGGTAATGTGTAAAGAACAAACATGAAATGACTCGAGTTGTTGTTAGTAAAAAGAACACACAAGCAATGACACTGGTGGATCCATATGTGGTATGTGAAAATAACACGCATGCAATGACTTTGGTTGTTGTTAGTAAAATAACACACATGCAATGACATCGTGGATCCATGTATGGTCTCAAGAGAACACACATTTCAATGACTCGTTGTTGTTAGTAAAAAGAACACACATGTAATGACACTGGTGCATCCATGTGTGGTCTCTAAAGAGAACCCACATGCAATGTCTTGGTTGTTAGTAAAAGAGCACACATGCAATGACACTGTGGATCCATAGGTGGATTGTCAAAAGAACACACATGCAATGACACTGGTGGATCAATATGTGGTATGTGAAAAGAACACACATTTCAATGACTCTGGTTATTGTTAGTAAAAAGAACACACATGCAATAACATCAGGATCCATGTGTGGTCTCCAAGAGAACACACATGCAATGACTCTGTTGTTGGAGTAAAAGAGCACATGCAATGACACTGGTGGATCCATAGGTGGATTGTGAAAAGAACACACATGCAATGACACTGTTGGATCCATATGTGGTATGTGAGAAGAACACACATGCAATGATTCTGGTTGTTGTTAGTCAAAAGAACACACATGCAATTACACCGGTGGATCCATGTGTGGTCTCTTAAGAGAGCACACATTTCAATAATACTGTGGATCCATATGTGGTATGTGAAAAGAACACACATGAAATGACTCTTGTTGTTAGTAAAAGAACACACATGCAATGACATGGTGGATCCGTATGTGGTATCTCAAAATAACACACATACAATGACTCTAGTTGTTGTTAGTAAAAGAACACACATGCAATGACATCAGGATCCATGTGTGGTCTCTAAAGAGAACACACATTTCAATGACTCGTTGTTGTTAGTAAAAAGAACACACATGCAATGACATCAGGATTCATGTGGTCTCTTAAGAGAACACACATGCAATGACTCTGGTTGTTAGTAAAAAGAGCACACATGCAACGACACTGGTGGATCCATAGGTGGATTGTAAAAAGAACACACATGCAATGACACTGTTGGATCCATATGTGGTATGTGAAAAGAACACACATGCAATGATTCTGGTTGTTGTTAGTAAAAAGAACACACATGCAATGACACCGGTGGATCCATGTGTGGTCTCTAAAGAGAACACACATTTCAATGACAGTGGTGGATCCATATGTGGTATGTGAAAAGAACACACATGAAATGACTCCAGTTGTTGTTAGTAAAAAGAACACACATGCAATGACACTGGTGGATCCATATGTGGTATGTGAAAAGAACACACATGCAATGACTGAGGTTGTTGTTAGTAAAAAGAACACACATGCAATGACACTGGTGGATCCATGTGTGGTCTCTGAAGAGAACACGCATGCAATGACTCGTTGTTAGTAAAAAGAGCACACATGCAATGACACTGTGGATCCATAGTTGATTGTGAAAAGAACACATATGCAATGACACTGTGTAACATCCCAAAACTTTAATCCAAGCTTATCATGATCAAATCATCCAAAAATGGGGTTAACAAAAACTTTTCCAAATTTAAAATGAAAGCATTCATATAAGTGTGCATTTAAAATAGGAGTTGTTTGAATTGCCATGATTGAGTGATCCAATGCTTGTAAAATGTTTCTTAGGTGAATTAAACATCATCTACATCATTCCCAAACTTTTCCTAAAGAAAATCAAATAAAAAAGAATTAAAAAGAAGGAATGGTCATTTTGGCAAATTTAACTCTCATGCCTACTTTGGCTATTCCTAGTACTCAATTCTTAACAGAAACAATTCTTGATCTTTGCACCCCTTGCTAGTACACATAATGAGGTACCAAGGCCCACCCTTTTATCTGCTAAAAACATTCTGTTAACTATTTTAAATGACAGTTTAAAATTGAATCTAATGCATATGCATAGATCACCCCTATTTCAAAAACCATCTATTTGAGCTCCATTTTCAAAACCCTTGCAACCAGAGACTACCTATCACTAGTGGAGATCACTCAAAAATTTTGAACTCAAAATTCAAAACTTTTTCTTTCGGCCATTTTGTCAAACACCTTGTTAGCAAGATCATTACTACCTAACTATTACTGTTTTGGACTGATTTTATCTAGCAATTCTAGTGCTTGATCATCTTGTCCCCTCAAGCCAGACCAGGCCAACCCTAGCCTCTTCTACCCCTAGTCAAGACCGCACCGCCATGCCGAGCCCTCTCGCCGCCGACTGCACTTGTAGCAAGAACCCTCTCCAGCCCTCTCGCCATGTCTAGTACATTGTCCAGGTCCACCTCCATCGCCCAACTAGCCCTGTGCCGAGACAAGGTGAGCTGCCAGAACCGCTGCCCGAGCTTATAGAGCATGCCGACGCCGCCTCAGAGCGCCAGACTGCCCCTCTGCACAAGCGCCGCCGACCGCAGCCTGTGCCCACCGCTCCGCCGACCTTGAGAACACCCCACACCTGTCACGCCTAAAGCCCCACACTACCGCCGCTGTGGATACCACCGCCTCGCCTCTCGTGAGCGCCACCTCGCCTGCATCAAGATACCACCGCCTTTACGGTCACATTTAAGTCCTAGAGCACCGCCAGATCACCATCGATCGCCATCCCTAGCCATGCCAGCTTGTCAGAGCTTGCATGTCGCCACCGTCGACCGCCCATCCCGCCGGCCTCACCGTCGGGCCTATAAAAGGAGCCTCCTAGCCATTCTTCCATACCATTCCACTCCCTCACCTTCAACCTCAACCACCTCTCCGAGCAAGTGGAGTAGCAGTCACGAATTGGAGCCGAGCCGCCTCGAGGAGAAGGGTGCTGATTTCGACCACCCAAGCTTCGCCGCGACCACGCCGCTTGTCGCCTTCCACTTGCCCGCCGCCGACCCCGCCGGAGCCCTGCACGCCCCAAGAGACCCCACCGAGCCGCTAGGGTTGAAGTCACGGCGACTGTTCGCCGTCGACGACGCACCTCACCGAGATCTAGCCTCTAATCGCACGGCCCATAGCACGCATACCGTTTCACGTGTTAAGTGCCACTGACACGCGGGACCTCGTTACCGAGCTCAAGCCGCATGAGCGCCACTGGGCCGGCCCATTCCTTTTTCCGTGTTAGCCCACAGATTCAAATCTGGATTTTTCTTTTAGTTTGAATCTAGTTTCTGTCCACTAGTTTGAAAATCAATTCAGACAGCTTTAGAAATCCAAATTGCATGAAACCAATTTTGTCTGAAAGGTATTAAAATGATCTATCCAAGCCCGTTGGATTTAATTCCATTAGAGTTATAGATCTCCTAATAAAAATAAGAAGATGTAAGATTTTGCAACTTGCAACATTTTTATAAAATCATTCGTTAGCTTTTGAGTTGATTCCAACTCTCAAAAATCACATTTCATCATATCTATCTAAATATGTAATAATATTAAGGTTTACATGCAGTGACTTTGTACTAGTACCAAAATAATGCTATATAGGCATTTCTAGTCACTTTAAATCATTAAATAATAAACTTAAACTAAAGTAATATGGATCCAACCTTTAAATCTCATTCCCACAAGTTAGAATATGTGGTGAGGACATGGGTCCACATGATCCCATATTTTGGGTGTTGAATGTTAAATTTTAGTTAATATTTCAATGAGTAGAAATTACTTTTCCAAAATAAAAAGGTTGAAACTATTGAATTAAACTTGTGATGCTTGTGATGATAATAGATCATCAATTGTGTGTTTTAGAATGCTAATTAGCCTAGTTAAGTATTGTTTGGTGATTGTCTACTCCCTATGTATTTATAGATGCTAGTACCGACCAAGTTTTCGAGGATGAGGAGTTCTACCAAGAAGAAGAAAACTTCAACCACTGCACCAACCAAGGCAAGCTATTAGTGGCAAGCTAACCCTTGCAAAACATACTTTAGCAAGCTATTGTTAGCAAGCTAGAATAAAACTAGATGGTTTAGCAAAGATGCCTTAAGCATGCTTTGATCACACCCCTTTAACTATTAGTACCCCAAGTCTCACTGACATGTTTTACCCCTCTTAGGTTATAAAAAGTTCTTTCCTTAATTTTGAAGGTAGCATAAAGAGTATAAAACTTGACCTACTTAGAAACCTTTAGATGTCATTCTATGGCATGAGATTGATCCCATCTTTCCACCTTAGTAAACACTCTTAACTTAGTATTTTAGAATAGATCAAAACTTGAGTCACTTTAGATGGGAACACTTGGTGAGAATGAATTGTGAAAACCTTGGAATGATGAGTCATTCTATTGAGATGTTTTGACATGTGTTGAGAAACACAACTGGTTTATGACGATGAAAATGATGAGGCATGAGCCTTAACCCTTTTTATAAAACTGATGGTTGGATTCGGATGCGATACCATTCCAAATTTACCGTACAACCACATTACCTGAATTGGGTAAGGCTTAGCTAGAAATTTATATGCATTAGTATTAGTTCCCTCATGGGAGAGGTTTGAGCTGAGGCTACCTCTCAATGATGTCCACCTATGCAGTGCCCAAGATAACTGATGGTCATGGTTGGGAGGCCATACTCATAGGAGAGGTGCTTGTACTAGGGTGTGTAAAGGGAAGGTTATGTTTGATTATCTGCATACTAAGTATGATGATTCAGGGTTATCCCCATAGATGTATCGGATCTTGTGGTGAAAGTGTACCACCTCGCAGAGTGTCAAACTATTCGAATAGTCATGGCCAAGTTATGGACAGTTGGAATGGCCATACTGTTTCGTTGTCAGATGTTTTCTAAATAACTTGAAATGAATGGATGAACTTTGACTTGACCACAACAGGGTTGTGTTGATGATAATAGCTTCCCAACTTAAGTGATTCTAGAACTTTACTTTATCTTTCTTTGCTTCTGAACTCAGCTTAGGTTTCAAACTTAACTTGATAGTTAACTTAGATTCAGTACTTTAACTTAGAATTATACCCCTTGTTAGTAGTAGTTTGCGAGTACTTAAAGAGTACTCATGGCTTTTGTACCTGGCTATTATTATGGCCAGACTATGAAGGAGATTATCAAGATGATGGTCAGCAGGACGGCTATGATAACTAGGACTATCTGCCTTCGTCAGCATTGCCTGTGCCCTTGAAGATGGACCCCACTGCTATGCTTATCGTTTATTTCCGCTGCTTGTTGTATTAAAGACTGGATCATGAGATCCTTATTTGTGTAAACCCTTATGTATGGTTTGTAATGGATGATGTAATATGATATCCAATCCGTTATGTCTCGCAAAAATGGTAATCTTGGGATTGCGAGGTATGGCATAACGGGCATCTGAGATTAAAAATCCGGGTGTTGACACACTGGTGGATCCATATGTGGTATGTGAAAAGAACACACATGCAATGACACTGGTGGATCCATGTGTGGTTTCTAAAGAGAACACACATTTCAATGACACTGGTGGATCCATATGTGGTATGTGAAAAGAACACACATGAAATGACTCTAGTTGTTGTTAGTAAATAGAACACACATGCAATGACACTGGTGGATCCATGTGTGGTCTCTGAAAAGAACACACATGCAATGACTCTGGTTGTTGTTAGTAAAAAGAGCACGCATGCAATGACACTGGTGGATCCATAGGTGGATTGTGAAAAGAACACACATGCAATGACACTGGTAGATCCATATGTGGTATGTGAAAAGAACACACATGCAATGACTTTGGTTGTTGTTAGTAAAAAGAACACACATGCAATGACACCTGGATCCATATGTGGATTGTGAAAAGATCACACATGCAATGACACTGGTGGATCCATATGTGGTATGTGAAATGAACACACATGCAATGACTCCAGTTGTTTTTAGTAAAAAGAACACACATGTAATGACATCAGGATCCATGTGTGGTCTCAAGAGAACACACATTTCAATGACACCGTGGATCCATATGTGGTATGTGAAAAGAACACACATGAAATGACTCAGCTTGTTGTTAGTAAAAAGAACACACATGCAATGACACTGGTGGATCCATATGTGGTATGTGAAAAGAACACACATTTCAATGACTCGTTGTTGTTAGTAAAATAACACACATGCATTGACATCAGGATCCATGTGTTGTCTCTGTATATAACACACATTTCAATGACACCGATGGATCCATATGTTGTATGTGAAAAGAACACACATGAAATGACTCTAGTTGTTGTTAGTAAAAAGAACACACATGCAATGACACTGGTGGATCCATATGTGGTATATGAAAATAACACACATGCAATGACTCAGTTGTTGTTAGTAAAAAGAACACACATGCAATGACATCAGGATCCATGTGTGGTCTCTCAAGAGAACACACATTTCAATGACTCGTTGTTGTTAGTAAAAAGAACACACATGCAATGACACTAGGATCCATGTGTGGTCTCAAGAGAACACACATGCAATGACTCGTTGTTGTTAGTAAAAAGAGCACACATTCAATTACACTTGTGGATCCATATTAGGATTGTGAAAAGAATACACATGGAATGACACTGGTGGATACATATGTGGTATTCGAAAAGAACACACATTTCAATGACTCTGGTTGTTGTTAGTAAAAGAAAACACATGCAATGACATCGGTGTTCCATGTGTTGTCTCTAAAGAGAACACACATTTCAATGACACTGTGGATCCATATGTGGTATGTGAAAAGGACACACATGCACTGACACTTCTGGATCCATAGGTGGATTGTGAAAAGAACACACATGCAATGACACTCGTGGATCCATATGTGGTATGTGAAAAGAACACACATTTCAATGACTCAAGTTGTTGTTAGTAAAAAGAACACACATGCAATGACACTGGTTGATCCATAGGTGGATTGTGAAATATGCACACATGCAATGACACTAGTGGATCCATATGTGGTATGTGAAATGAACACACATGAAATGACACCTGTGGATCCATAGGTGGATTGTGAAAGGAGCACACATGCAATGACATTGGTGGATCCATATGTGGTATGTGAAAAGAACACACATGCAATGACTGCAATTGTTGTTAGTAAAAAGAATACACATGCAATGACACTGTGGATCCATAGGTGGATTGTGAAAAGAGCACACATGCAATGACACTGGTGGATCCATATGTGGTATGTGAAGAGAACACACATGGAATGACTCTGTTGTTGTTAGTAAAAAGAGCACACATTGAATGACACTGTGGATACATAGGTTGATTGTGAAAAGACCACACATGCAATGACACTTGTGGATCCATATGTGGTATGTGAAAATAACACACATGCAATGACTCTAGTTGTTGTTTGTAAAAGAACACACATGCAATGACATCAGGATCCATGTGTGGTCTCCAGAGAACACACATGCAATGACTCCGGTTGTTGTTAGTAAAAGAGCACACATGCAATGACACTGTGGATCCATAGGTGGATTGTGAAAATAACACACATGCAATGACACTGTGGATCCATATGTGGTATGTGAAAAGAACACACATTTCAATGACTCGTTGTTGTTAGTAAAAAGTACACACATGCAACGACACTGTGGATCCATAGGTGGATTGTGAAAGAGCACACATGCTATGACACTAGTGCATCCATATGTGGTATGTGAAATGAACACACATGCAATGACTCCAGTTGTTGTTAGTAAAAAGAACATACGTGCAATGACAATGATGGATCCATGTGTGGTCTCTAAAGAGAACACACATTTAAATGACACTGGTGGATCCGGTTGTTGTTAGTAACAAGAACACACATGGAATGACATTGGTGGATCCATGTGTGGTCTCAAGAGAACATACATTTCAATGACTCTTGTTGTTGTTAGTGAAAATAACACACATGCAATGACACTAGGATCCATGTGTGGTCTCCAAGAGATCACACATGCAATGACTCTGGGTGTTATTACTAAAAAGAGCACACATGCAATGACACTGCTGGATCCATAGGTGGATTGCGAAAAGAACACACATGCAATGACACTGGTGGATCCATATGTGGTATGTGAAAAGAACACACATGCAATGACTCTGGTTCTGTTAGTAAAAGAACACACATGCAATGACATCAGGATCCATGTGTGGTCTCTCAAGAGAACACACATTTCAATGACTCGTTGTCATTAGTAAAAACAACACATGCAATGACATCAGGATCCATGTGTGGTCTCAAGAGAACACACATGCAATGACTCGTTGTTGTTGGTAAAAGAGCACACATGTAATGACACTGAGGATCCATAGGTGGATTGTGAAAAGAACACACATGCAATGACACTGTGGATCCATATGTGGTATGTGAAAAGAACACACATTTCAATGACTCGTTGTTGTTAGTAAAAAGAACACACATGCAATGACACTGTGGATCCATGTGTGGTATCCAGAGAAGACACATGCAATGACTCGTTGTTGTTAGTAAAAGAGCACACATGCAATGACACTGTGGATCCATAGTTGGATTGTGAAAAGAACACACATGCAATGACACTGTGGATCCATATGTGGTATGTGAAAAGAACACACATTTCAATGACTCGTTGTTGTTAGTAAAAAAGAACACACATGCAATGACATCGGTGGATCCATAGGTGGATTGTGAAAAGAGCACACATGCCATGACACTAGTCGATCCATATGTGGTATGTGAAATGAACACATGCAATGACTCAGCTTGTTGTTAGTAAAAAGAACACACGCAATGACAATGATGGATCCATGTGTGGTCTCTAAAGAGAACACACATTTAAATGACACTGTGGATCCGTTGTTGTTAGTAACAAGAACACACATGGAATGAAACTGGTGGATCCATGTGTGGTCTCAAGATAACATACATTTCAATGACTCTTGTTGTTGTTAGTGAAAAGAACACACATGCAATGACATCAGGATCCATGTGTGGTCTCAAGAGATCACACATGCAATGACTCGGGTGTTATTACTAAAAGAGCACACATGCAATGACACTGTGGATCCATAGGTGGATTGTAAAAGAACACACATGCAATGACACTGTGGATCCATATGTGGTATGTGAAAAGAACACACATGCAATGACTCTGTTCTTGTTAGTAAAAAGAACACACATGCAATGACACTCAGGATCCATGTGTGGTCTCAAGAGAACACACATTTCAATGACTCTGTTGTCATTAGTAAAAAGAACACACATGCAATGACATTAGGATCCATGTGTGGTCTCCAAGAGAACACATGCAATGACTCTGGTTGTTGTTGGTAAAAGAGCACACATGTAATGACACTGTGGATCCATAGGTGGATTGTGAAAAGAACACACATGCAATGACACTGTGGATCCATATGTGGTATGTGAAAAGAACACACATTTCAATGACTCGTTGTTGTTAGTAAAAAGAACACACATGCAATGAACCTGTGGATCCATGTGGTATCCAGAGAGAAGACACATGCAATGACTCGTTGTTGTTAGTAAAAGAGCACACATGCAATGACACTGTGGATCCATAGTTGGATTGTGAAAAGAACACACATGCAATGACACTGTGGATCCATATGTGGTATGTGAAAAGAACACACATTTCAATGACTCAAGTTGTTGTTAGTGAAAAGAACACACATGCAATGACACTGTGGATCCATAGGTGGATTGTGAAAAGAGCACACATGCCATGACACTAGTCGATCCATATGTGGTATGTGAAATGAACACACATGCAATGACTCAGCTTGTTGTTAGTAAGAAGAACACACATGCAATGACAATGATGGATCCATGTGTGGTCTCTAAAGAACACACATTTAAATGACACTGTGGATCCGGTTGTTGTTAGTAAAAAGAACACACATGCAATGAAACTGTGGATCCATGTGTGGTCTCTCAAGAGAACATACATTTCAATGACTCGTTGGTGTTAGTGAAAAGAACACACATGCAATGACATCAGGATCCATGTGTGGTCTCTCAAGAGAACACACATGCAATGACTCTGTTGTTACTAAAAGGAGCACACATGCAATGACACTGGTGGATCCGTAGGTGGATTGTGAAAAGAACACACATGCAATGACACTGGTGGATCCATATGTGGTATGTGAAAAGAACACAAATGCAATGACACTAGTGGATCCATGTGTGGTATCTGAAGAGAACACACATTTCAATGACTCTGTGGATCCATATATGGTATGTGAAAAGAACACACATGAAATGACTCGTTGTTGTTAGTAAAAAGAACACACATGCAATGACATCAGGATCCATGTGTGGTCTCAAGAGAACACACATGCAATGACTCTGGTTGTTGTTAGTAAAAAGAGAACGATGCAATGACACTGTGGATCCATAGGTGGATTGTGAAAAGAACACACATGTAATGACACTGTGGATCCATATGTGGTATGTGAAAATAACACACATGCAATGACTCAAGTTGTTGTTAGTAAAAAGAACACACATGTAATGACACTGCTGGATACATGTGTGGTCTCAAGAGAACACACATTTCAATGACACCGTGGATCCATATGTGGTATGTGAAAAGAACACACATGAAATGACTCCGTTGTTGTTAGTAAAAAGAACACACATGCAATGACACTGTGGATCCATATGTGGTATGTGAAAAGAACACACATTTCAATGACTCGTTGTTGTTAGTAAAAGAACACACATGCAATGACATCAGGATCCATGTGTGGTCTCAACAGAACACACATTTCAATGACACTGGTGGATCCATATGTGGTATGTGGAAAGAACACACATGAAATGACTCCAGTTGTTGTTAGTAAAAAGAACACACATGCAATGACACTGGTGGATCCATATGTGGTATGTGAAAAGAACACACATGCAATGACTCTGGTTATTGTTAGTAAAAAGAACACACATGCAATGACACTGTGGATACATTAGTGGTCTCAAGAGAACACACATTTCAATGACTCGTTGTTGTTAGTAAAAGAACACACATGCAATGACACTGTGGATCCATGTGTGGTCTCTAAAGAGAACACACATGCAATGACTCAATGTTGTTAGTAAAAAGAACACACATGCAATGACACTGTGGATCCATAGGTGGATTGTGAAAGAACACACATGCAATGACACTGTGGATCCATATGTGGTATGTGAAAAGAACACACATTTCAATGACTCTAGTTGTTGTTAGTAAAAGAAGACACATGCAATGACATCAGGATCCATGTGTGGTCTCAAGAGAACACACATTTCAATGACACCGTGGATCCATATGTGGTATGTGAAAAGAACACACATGAAATGACTCAGCTTGTTGTTAGTAAAAAGAACACACATGCAATGACACTGTGGATCCATATGTGGTATGTGAAAAGAACACACATGCAATGACTCTGGTTGTTGTTAGTAAAAAGAACACACATGCAATGACATCAGGATCCATGTGTGGTCTCAAGAACACACATTTCAATGACTCGTTATTGTTAGTAAAAAGAACACACATGCAATGACATCAGGATCCATGTGGTCTCTCAAGAGAACACACATGCAATGACCCTGGTTGTTGTTAGTAAAAAGAGCACACATGCAATGAAAGGTGGATCCATAGGAGGATTGTGAGAAGAACACACATGCAATGACACTGTGGATCCATATGTGGTATGTGAAAAGAACACACATTTCAATGACTCGTTGTTGTTAGTAAAAAGAGCACATGCAATGACACTGTGGATCCATAGGTGGATTGTGAAAAGAACACACATGCAATGACACTGTGGATCCATATGTGGTATGTGAAAAGAACACACATGCAATGACTCTGGTTGTTGTTAGTAAAAAGAACACACATGCAATGACACTGTGGATCCATGTGTGGTCTCTAAAGAACACACATTTCAATGACACCGTGGATCCATATGTGGTATGTGAAAAGAACACACATGCAATTACTCTGGTGGTTGGTAGTCAAAAGAACACACATGCACTGAAACTGGTGGATCCATGAGTGGTCTCTCAAGAGAACACACATTTCAATGACTCAAGTTGTTGTTAGTAAAAGAACACACATGCAATGACATCAGGATCCATGTGGTCTCTAAAGAGAACACACATGCAATGACTCAAGTTGTTGTTAGTAAAAGAACACACATGCAATGACACTGTGGATCCATAGGAGGATTGTGAAAAGAACACACATGCAATGACACTGGTGGATCCATATGTGGTATGTGAAAAGAACACACATTGCAATGACTCAAGTTGTTGTTAGTAAAAGAACACACATGCAATGACATCAGGATCCATGTGTGGTCTCAAGAGAACACACATTTCAATGACACTGTGGATCCATATGTGGTATGTGAAAAGAACACACATGAAATGACTCAGCTGTTGTTAGTAAAAAGAACACACATGCAATGACACTGTGGATCCATATGTGGTATGTGAAAAGAACACACATGCAATGACTCGTTGTTGTTAGTAAAAAGAACACACATGCAATGACATCAGGATCCATGTGTGGTCTCTGAAGAACACACATTTCAATGACTCGTTGTTGTTAGTAAAAGAACACACATGCAATGACATCAGGATCCATGTGTGGTCTCAAGAGAACACACATGCAATGACCCTGGTTGTTGTTAGTAAAAGAGAACACATGCAATGACACTGGTGGATCCATAGGAGGATTGTGAGAAGAACACACATGGAATGACACTGTGGATCCATATGTGGTATGTGAAAAGAACACATTTCAATGACTCTGTTGTTGTTAGTAAAAAGAACACACATGCAATGACACTGTGGATCCATAGGTGGATTGTGAAAAGAACACACATGCAATGACACTGTGGATCCATATGTGGTATGTGAAAAGAACACACATGCAATGACTCGTTGTTGTTAGTAAAAAGAACACACATGCAATGACACTGGTGGATCCATGTGTGGTCTCAAGAGAACACACATTTCAATGACACCGTGGATCCATATTTGGTATGTGAAAAGAACACACATGAAATGACTCCATTTGTTGTTAGTAAAAAGAACACACATGCCATGACACTGTGGATCCATGTGTGGTATGTGAAAAGAACACACATTTCAATGACTCGTTGTTGTTAGTAAAAGGAACACACATGCAATGACACTGATGGATCCATGTGTGGTATATCAGAAGAACACACATTTCAATGACACCGTGGATCCATGTGGTATGTGAAAAGAACACACATGAAATGACTCAGCTTGTTGTTAGTAAAAGAACACACATGCAATGACACTAGTGGATCCATATGTGGTATGTGAAAAGAACACACATGCAATGACTCTGTTGTTGTTAGTAAAAAGAACACACATGCAATGACATCAGGATCCATGTGTGGTCTCAAGAGAACACACATTTCAATGACACCAGGATCCATATGTGGTATGTGAAAAGAACACACATGAAATGACTCCAGTTGTTGTTAGTAAAAGAACACACATGCAATGACACTGTGGATCCATATGTATGTGAAAAGAACACACATTTCAATGACTCTGGTTGTTGTTAGTAAAAGAACACACATGCAATGACATCAGGATCCATGTGTGGTCTCAAGAGAACACATTTCAATGACACTGTGGATCCATATGTGGTATTTGAAAAGAACACACATGCAATGACTCCACTTGTTGTTAGTAAAAGAACACACATGCAATGACACTGTGGATCCATATGTGGTATGTGAAAAGAACACACATGCAATGACTCGTTGTTGTTAGTAAAAAGAACACACATGCAATGACATCAGGATCCATGTGTGGTATCTGAAGAGAACACACATTTCAATGACTCGTTGTTGTTAGTAAAAAGAACACACATGCAATGACATCAGGATCCATGTGGTCTCTTAAGAGAACACACATGCAATGACTCTGGTTGTTAGTAAAATGATCACACATTCAACGACACTGGTGGATCCATAGGTGGATTGTAAAAAGAACACACATGCAATGACCCTGGTGGATCCATATGTGGTATTTTACAACAACACACATCCAACGACTCTTGTTGTTAGTAAAAAGAACACACATGCAATGACACTCGTGGATCCATGTGTGGTCTCTGAAAAGAACACACATTTCAATGACACCGTGGATCCATATGTGGTATGTGAAAAGAACACACATGCAATGACTCCATTTGTTGTTAGTAAAAAGAACACACATGCAATGACACTGGTGGATCCATATGTGGTATGTGAAAAGAACACACATGCAATGACTCTGGTTGTTGTTAGTAAAAAGAACACACATGCAATGACACTCAGGATCCATGTGTGGTCTCTGAAGAGAACACACATTTCAATGACTCGTTGTTGTTAGTAAAAAGAACACACATGCAATGACATCAGGGATCCATGTGTGGTCTCAAGAGAACACACATGCAATGACTCGTTGTTGTTAGTAAAATGAACACACATTCAATGACACTGGTGGATCCATAGGTGGATTGTGAAAAGAACACACATGCAATGACACTGTGGATCCA
Source organism: Avena insularis (assembly GCA_023614405.1). NCBI lineage: Eukaryota > Viridiplantae > Streptophyta > Magnoliopsida > Poales > Poaceae > Avena > Avena insularis. The sequence continues at coordinate 64,612 of JAJUPC010000450.1, forward strand.
TATGTGGTATGTGAAAAGAACACATTGCAATGACTCTGTTGTTGTTAGTAAAAAGAGCACACATGCAATGACACTGTGGATCCATAGGTGGATTGTGAAAAGAACACACATGCAATGACACTGTGGATCCATATGTGGTATGTGAAAAGAACACACATGCAATGACTTTGGTTGTTAGTAAAAGAACACACATGCAATGACACTGTGGATCCATGTGTGGTCTCTAAAGAGAACACACATTTAAATGACAGTTGTTAGTAAAAAGAACACACATGCAATGACACTGGTGGATCCATATGTGGTATGTGAAAAGAACACACATTGCAATGACTCTTGTTGTTAGTAAAAGAACACACATGCAATGACATCAGGATCCATGTGTGGTCTCAAGAGAACACACATTTCAATGACACTGTGGATCCATATGTGGTATGTGAAAAGAACACACATGAAATGACTCTAGTTGTTGTTAGTAAAAAGAACACACATGCAATGACACTGTGGATCCATATGTGGTATGTGAAAAGAACACACATGCAATGACTCAAGTTGTTGTAGTAAAAAGAACACACATGCAATGACATCAGGATCCATGTGTGGTCTCTCAAGAGAACACACATTTCAATGACTCAAGTTGTTGTTAGTAAAAGAACACACATGCAATGACACTGTGGATCCATGTGTGGTCTCAAGAGAACACACATGCAATGACTCGTTGTTGTTAGTAAAAGAGCACACATGCAATGACACTGTGGATCCATAGGTGATTGTGAAAGAACACATGCAATGACACTGGTGGATCCATATGTGGTATGTGAAAAGAACACACATTGGAATGACTCAGTTGTTGTTAGTAAAAAGAGCACATGCAATGACACTGTGGATCCATAGGTGGATTGTGAAAAGAACACACATGCAATGACACTGTGGATCCATATGTGGTATGTGAAAAGAACACACATGCAATGACTCTGGTTGTTGTTAGTAAAAGAACACACATGCAATGACACTGTGGATCCATGTGTGGTCTCTAAAGAGAACACACATTTCAATGACACTGTGGATCCATTGTTGTTAGTAAAAAGAACACACATGCAATGACACTGTGGATCCATGTGTGGTCTCTCAAGAGAACACACATTGCAATGACTCTGTTGGTGTTAGTGAAAAGAACACACATGCAATGACACTGTGGATCCATGTGGTCTGAAGAGAACACACATGCAATGACTCTGGTGTTGTTAGTAAAAGAGCACACATGCAATGACACTGTGGATCCATAGGTGGATTGTGAAAAGACCACACATGCAATGACACTGGTGGATCCATATGTGGTATGTGAAAAGAACACACATGCAATGACTTGTTGTTAGTAAAAGAACACACATGCAATGACATCAGGATCCATGTGGTCTCAAGAGAACACACATTTCAATGACTCTTGTCATTAGTAAAAAGAACACACATGCAATGACATCAGGATCCATGTGTGGTCCCAAGAGAACTCACATGCAATGACTCTTGTTGTTGTTAGTAAAAGAGCACACATGCAACGACACTAGTGGATCCATAGGTGGATTGTGAAAAGAACACACATGCAATGACACTAGTGGATCCATATGTGAAATGTGAAAAGAACACGCATGCAATGACTTGTTGTTAGTAAAAGAACACACATGCAATGACACTGGTGGATCCATGTGGTCTCTAAAGAGAACACACATTTCAATGACACTGGTGGATCCATATGTGTATGTGAAAAGACCACACATGCAATGACTCTATTTGTTGTTAGTAAAAAGAACACACATGCAATGACACTGTGGATCCATATGTGGTATGTGAAAAGAACACACATGCAATGACTCTGTTGTTGTTAGTAAAAAGAACACACATGCAATGACATCAGGATCCATGTGTGGTCTCAAGAGAAACACACATTTCAATGACACTGGTGGATCCATATGTGGTATGTGAAAAGAACACACATGCAATGACTCAGGTTGTTGTTAGTAAAAAGAACACACATGCAATGACACTGGGATCCATGTGTGGTCTAAGAGAACACACATTGCAATGACACTGGTGGATCCATATGTGGTATGTGAAAAGAACACACATGCAATGACTCTAGTTGTTGTTAGTAAAAGAACACACATGCAATGACACTGTGGATCCATATGGTATGTGAAAAGAACACACATGCAATGACACTGTGGATCCATGTGGTATGTGAAAAGAACACACATGCAATGACTCGTTGTTGTTAGTAAAAGAACACACATGCAATGACACTGTGGATCCATAGGTGGATTGTGAAAAGAACACACATGCAATGACACTGGTGGATCCATGTGTGGTCTTTGAAGCGAACACACATGCAATTCCACCTGTGGATCGATAGGTGGATTGTGAAAAGAACACACATGCAATGACACTGGTGGATCCATATGTGGTACGTGAAAAGAACACACATGCAATGACTCTGGTTGTTGTTAGTAAAAGAACACACATGCAATGACATCAGGGATCCATGTGTGGTCTCTAAAGAGAACACACATGCAATGACACTGTGGATCCATGGTTGTTGTTAGTAAAAAGAACACACATGCAATGACACTGTGGATCCATGTGGTTCTCAAGAGAACACACATTTCAATGACTCTAGTTGTTGTTAGTAAAAGAACACACATGCAATGACATCGGTGGATCCATGTGTGGTCTCTGAAGAGAACACACATGCAATGACTCTGGTTGTTAGTAAAAAGAACACAGATGCAATGACACTAGTGGATCCATAGGTGGATTGTGAAAAGAACACACATGCAATGACACTAGTGGATCCATATGTGGTATGTGAAAAGAACACACATGCAATGACACTGGTGGATCCATGTGTGGTCTCTAAAGAGAACACACATTTCAATGACACTGGTGGATCCATATGTGGTATGTGACAAGAACACACATGAAATGACTGTTGTTGTTAGTAAAAGAACACACATGCAATGACACTGTGGATCCATGTGTGGTCTCTGAAGAGAACACACATTTCAATGACACTGTGGATCCATATGTGGTATGTGAAAAGAACACACATGCAATGACTCCGTTGTTGTTAGTAAAAAGAACACATGCAATGACACTCAGGATCCATGTGTGGTCTCTCAAGAGAACACACATTTCAATGACTCGTTGTTGTTAGTAAAAAGAACACACATGCAATGACATGGTGGATCCATGTGTGGTCTCTGAAGAGAACACACATGCAATGACTCTGTTGTTGTTAGTAAAAGAACACACATGCAATGACACTGTGGATCCATAGGTGGATTGTGAAAAGAACACACATGCAATGACACTGTGGATCCATATGTGGTATGTGAAAAGAACACACATGCAATGACTCGTTGTTGTTAGTAAAAGAACACACATGCAATGACATCAGGATCCATGTGTGGTCTCTCAAGAGAACACACATTTCAATGACACTGTGGATCCATATGTGGTATGTGAAAAGAACACACATGCAATGACTCAGTTGTTGTTAGTAAAAAACACACATGCAATGACACTGTGGATCCATATGTGGTATGTGAAAAGAACACATGCAATGACTCGGGTTTGTTAGTAAAAAGAACACACATGCAATGACATCAGGATCCATGTGGTCTCTGAAGAGAACACACATTTCAATGACTCAAGTTGTTAGTAAAAGAACACACATGCAATGACATCAGTGGATCCATGTGGTCTCAAGAGAACACACATGCAATGACACTCGTTGTTGTTAGTAAAAGAGAACACATGCAATGACATGTGGATCCATAGGTGGATTAGAAAAGAACACACATGCAATGACACTGTGGATCCATATGTGGTATGTGAAAAGAACACACATGCAATGACTCTTGTTGTTAGTAAAAAGAACACACATGCAATGACACTGTGGATCCATAGGTGGATTGTGAAAAGAACACACATGCAATGACACTGTGGATCCATATGTGGTATGTGAAAAGAACACACATGCAATGACTCTAGTTGTTGTTAGTAAAAGAACACACATGCAATGACACTGTGGATCCATGTGTGGTCTCAAGAGAACACACATTTCAATGACACCGTGGATCCATATGTGGTATGTGAAAAGAACACACATGCAATGACTCCATTTGTTGTTAGTAAAAAGAACACACATGCAATGACACTGTGGATCCATATGTGGTATGTGAAAAGAACACACATGCAATGACTCGTTGTTGTTAGTAAAAAGAACACACATGCAATGACATCAGGATCCATGTGGTCTCTAAGAGAACACACATTTCAATGACACTGTGGATCCATATGTGGTATGTGAAAAGAACACACATGCAATGACTCTGTGTTGTTAGTAAAAAGAACACACATGCAATGACACTGTGGATCCATATGTGGTATGTGAAAAGAACACACATGCAATGACTCGTTGTTGTTAGTAAAAGAACACATGCAATGACACTAGTGGATCCATATGTGGTATGTGAAAAGAACACACATGCAATGACTCTGGTTGTTGTTAGTAAAAGAACACACATGCAATGACATCAGGGATCCATGTGTGGTCTCCAAGAGAACACACATTTCAATGACACTGTGGATCCATATGTGGTATGTGAAAAGAACACACATGCAATGACTGTTGTTAGTAAAAGAACACACATGCAATGACACTGTGGATCCATATGTGGTATGTGAAAAGAACACACATGCAATGACTCGTTGTTGTTAGTAAAAGAACACACATGCAATGACACTGTGGATCCATAGGTGGTCTGTGAAGAGAACACACATTCAATGACACTGTGGATCCATATGTGGTATGTGAAAAGAACACACATGCAATGACTCAGTTGTTGTTAGTAAAAAGAACACACATGCAATGACACTGTGGATCCATATGTGGTATGTGAAAAGAACACATGCAATGACTCTGGGTTGTTAGTAAAAAGAACACACATGCAATGACACTGGTGGATCCATGTGTGGTATGTGAAGAGAACACACATTGAAATGACTCGTTTGTGTTAGTAAAAAGAACACACATGCAATGACATCAGGATCCATGTGTGGTCTCAAGAGAACACACATGCAATGACTCGTTGTTGTTAGTAAAAGAACACACATGCAATGACACTGTGGATCCATAGGTGGATTGTGAAAAGAACACACATGCAATGACACTGTGGATCCATATGGTATGTGAAAAGAACACACATGCAATGACTCGTTGTTGTTAGTAAAAGAACACACATGCAATGACACTGTGGATCCATGTGTGGTCTCAAGAGAACACACATTTCAATGACACTGGGATCCATATGTGGTATGTGAAAAGAACACACATGCAATGACTCCATTGTTGTTAGTAAAAGATCACACATGCAATGACACTGGTGGATCCATATGTGGTATGTGAAAACACACATGCAATGACTCGTTGTTGTTAGTAAAAAGAACACACATGCAATGACACTGTGGATCCATGTGGTCTCAAGAGAACACACATTTCAATGACTGCTGTTGTTAGTAAAAGAACACACATGCAATGACATCAGGATCCATGTGTGGTCTCTGAAGAGAACACACATGCAATGACTCTGGTTGTTGTTAGTAAAAGAACACACATGCAATGACACTGTGGATCCATAGGTGGATTGTGAAAAGAACACACATGCAATGACACTGTGGATCCATATGTGGTATGTGAAAAGAACACACATGCAATGACTCAGTTGTTGTTAGTAAAAGAACACATGCAATGACACTGGTGGATCCATAGGTGGATTGTGAAAAGAACACACATGCAATGACACTGTGGATCCATATGTGGTAGTGAAAAGAACACACATGCAATGACTCCAGTTGTTGTTAGTAAAAGAACACACATGCAATGACACTGTGGATCCATGTGTGGTCTCTGAAGAGAACACACATTTCAATGACACTGGTGGATCCATGTTGTTAGTAAAAAGAACACACATGCAATGACACTGTGGATCCATGTGTGGTATGAAAAGAACACACATGCAATGACTCTTGTTGTTAGTAAAAAGAACACACATGCAATGACACTCAGGATCCATGTGGTCTCTGAAGAGAACACACATTTCAATGACACCGTGGATCCATATGTGGTATGTGAAAAGAACACACATGCAATGACTCCATTGTTGTTAGTAAAAAGAACACACATGCAATGACACTGGTGGATCCATATGGTATGTGAAAAGAACACACATGCAATGACTGGTTGTTGTAGTAAAGAACACACATGCAATGACATCAGTGGATCCATGTGTGGTCTCTCAAGAGAACACACATTTCAATGACTTGGTTGTTGTTAGTAAAAAGAACACATGCAATGACACTGTGGATCCATATGTGGTATGTGAAAAGAACACACATGCAATGACTCTGTTGTTGTTAGTAAAAAGAACACACATGCAATGACACTGGTGAATCCATGTGGTATGTGAAAAGAACACACATGCAATGACACTGTGGATCCATATGTGGTATGTGAAAAGAACACACTGCAATGACTCTAGTTGTTGTTAGTAAAAAGAACACACATGCAATGACACTGGTGGATCCATATGTGGTATGTGAAAAGAACACACATGCAATGACTCAGGTTGTTGTTAGTAAAAAGAACACACATGCAATGACACTGGTGGATCCATGTGGTCTCTGAAAGAACACACATTTCAATGACACTGGATCTGGTTGTTAGTAAAAGAACACACATGCAATGACACTGTGGATCCATGTGTGGTCTAAAGAGAACACACATGCAATGACTTGGATCCATATGTTGTTTGTTAAAAGAACACACTTGCAATGACACTGGTGGATCCATATGTGGTATGTGAAAAGAACACACATGCAATGACTCCAGTTGTTGTTAGTAAAAAGAACACACATGCAATGACACTGGTGGATCATAGGTGGATTGTGAAAAGAACACACATGCAATGACACTGGTGGATCCATATGTGGTATGTGAAAAGAACACACATGCAATGACTCTGGTTGTTGTTAGTAAAAAGAACACACATGCAATGACACTGGTGGATCCATGTGTGGTCTCTGAAGAACACATTTCAATGACTCTGGTTGTTGTTAGTAAAAAGAACACACATGCAATGACACTGTGGATCCATATGTGGTATGTGAAAAGAACACATGCAATGACTCTAGTTGTTGTTAAAAAGAACACATGCAATGACACTGGTGGATCCATATGTGGTATGTGAAAAGAACACACATGCAATGACACTACGGATCCATATGTGGTATGTGAAAAGAACACACATGGAATGACTCGAGTTGTTGTTAGTAAAAAGAACACAGATGCAATGACACTGGTGGATCCATGTGTGGTCTCTAAAGAGAACACAACTTTCAATGACACTGGTGGATCCATATGTTGTATGTGAAAAGAACACACATGCAATGACTCTTGTTGTTAGTAAAAAGAACACACATGCAATGACACTGGTGGATCCATATGTGGTATGTGAAAAGAACACAGATACAATGACTCGGTTGTTGTTAGTAAAAGAACACACATGCAATGACACTGGTGGATCCATAGGTGGTGTGTGAAGAGAACACATTGCAATGACACTGTGGATCCATATGTGGTATGAAAAAACACACATGCAATGACTAGTTGTTGTTAGTAAAAAGAACACACATGCAATGACATGGTGGATCCATGTGTGGTCTCAAGAGAACACACATTGCAATGACACCTGTGGATCCATATGTGGTATGTGAAAAGAACACACATGCAATGACTCTGGTGGATCCATGTTGTTAGTAAAAGAACACACATGCAATGACACTGTGGATCCATAGGTGGATGTGAAAAGAACACACATGCAATGACACCGGTGGATCCATGTGTGGTCTCAAGAGAACACATGCAATGACTCTGGTTGTTGTTAGTAAAAGAGCACACATGCAATGACACTGGTGGATCCATGTGGATATGTGAAAAGAACACACATGCAATGACTCTTTGTTGTTAGTAAAAGAACACACATGCAATGACACCGGTGGATCCATAGGTGGATTGTGAAAAGACACATGCAATGACACCTGGATCCATATGTGGTATGTGAAAAGAACACACATGCAATGACTCCAGTTGTTGTTAGTAAAAGAACACACATGCAATGACACTGTGGATCCATGTGGTCTCTAAAGAGAACTGTTAGTAAAAGAACACACATGCAATGACACTGGTGGATCCATATGTGGTATGTGAAGAACACACATTTCAATGACTCTGGTTGTTGTTAGTAAAAGAACACACATGCAATGACACTGTGGATCCATATGTGGTATGTGAAAGAACACATGCAATGACTCTGGTTGTTGTTAGTAAAAAGAACACATGCAATGACACCGTGGATCCATAGGTGGATTGTGAAAAGAACACACATGCAATGACACTGTGGATCCATATGTGGTATGTGAAAAGAACACACATGCAATGACGTGGATCCATGTGTTGTCTCTAAAGAGAACACATGCAATGACACTGTGGATCCATATGTGGTATGTGAGAAGAACACACATGCAATGACTCCAGTTGTTGTTAGTAAAAAGAACACACATGCAATGACACTGGTGGATCCATAGGTGGTCTGTGAAGAGAACACACATGCAATGACTCTGGTTGTTGTTAGTAAAAAGAACACACATGCAATGACATAGGTGGATCCATAGGTGGATTGTGAAAAGAGCACACATGCAATGACACTGGTGGATCCATATGTGGTATGTGAAAAGAACACACATGCAATGACTCTAGTTGTTGTTAGTAAAAAGAACACACATGCAATGACACTTGTGGATCCATGTGTGGTCTCAAAAGAACACATTTCAATGACACTGGTTGTTGTTAGTAAAAAAGAACACACATGCAATGACCTGGTGGATCCATGTGGTCACTGAAGAGAACACACATGCAATGACTCTGGTTGTTGTTAGTAAAAGAACACACATGCAATGACACTGTGGATCCATATGTGGTATGTGAAAAGAACACATGCAATGACTCAGTTGTTGTTAGTAAAAGAACACACATGCAATGACACTGGTGGATCCATAGGTGGATTGTGAAAAGAACACACATACAATGACACTGGTGGATCCATATGTGGTATGTGAAAAGAATACACATGCAACGACTTAGGTTGTTATTAGTAAAAAGAACACACATGCAATGACATTGGTGGATCCATGTGTGGTCTCTGAAGAGAACACACATGCAATGACTCTGGCTGTTGTTAGTAAAAAGAGCACACATGCAATGACACTGGTGGATCCATAGGTGGATTGTGAAAATAACACACATGCAATGACACTGGTGGATCCATATGTGGTATGTGAAAAGAACACACATGCAATGACTCTAGTTGTTGTAAGTCAAAAGACCACAGGCAATGACACTGGTAGATCCATATGTGGTATGTGAAAAGAACCCACATGCAATGACTCTGGTTGTTGTTAGTAAAAAGAACACACATGCAATGACACTGGTGGATCCATGTGTGGTCTCTGAAGAAAACACACATGCAATGACACTGGCGGATCCATATGTGGTATGTGAAAAGAACACACATGCAATGACTCTGGTTATTGTTAGTAAAAAGAACACACATGCAATGACACTGGTGGATCCATGTGTGGTCTCTGAAGAAAACACACATGCAATGACTCGTTGTTGTTAGTAAAAAACACACATGCAATGACACTGTGGTTCCATAGGTGAATTGTGACACTGTGGATCCATATGGTATGTGAAAGAACACACATGCAATGACTCTAGTTGTTGTTAGTAAAAGAACACACATGTAATGATGACAATGGTGGATCCATTTGTGGTATCTGAAGAGAACACACATGCAATGACTCGAGTTGTTGTTAGTAAAAGAACACACATTTCATTGACATCTGTGGATCCATATGTGGTATGTGAAAAGAACACACATTTCAATGACTCTGGTTGTTGTTAGTAAAAAGAACACACATGCAATGACACTGGTGGATCCATAGGTGGATTGTGAAAAGAACACACATGCAATGACACTGGTGGATTCATATGTGGTATGTGAAAAGAACACACATGCAATGACACTGGTGGATCATGTGGTATGTGAAAGAACACACATGCAATAACTCCGGTTGTTGTTAGTAAAAAAGAACACACATGCAATGACACTGGTGGATCCATGTGTGGTCTCTGACGAGAATACACATTTCAATGACACTGGTTGTTGTTAGTAAAAAGAACACACATGCAATGACACTCGTGGATCCATGTGTGGTCTCTAAAGAGAACACACATTTCAATGACTCTGGTTGTTGTTAGTAAAAAGAGCACACATGCGATGACACTGCTGGATCCATATGTGGTATGTGAAAAGGACACGCATTTCAATTACTCGAGTTGTTGTTAGTAAAAAGAACACACATGCAATGACACTGGTGGATCCATAGGTGAATTGTGAAAAGAGCACACATGCAATGACACTGGTGGATCCATATGTGGTATGTGAAAAGAACACACATGCAATGACTCCAGTTGTTGTTAGTAAAAAGAACACACATGTAATGACACTGGTGGATCAATGTGTGGTCTCTAAAGAGAACACACATGCAATGACTCTGGTTGCTGTTAGTAAAAAGAGCACACATGCAATGACACTGGTGGATCGATATATGGTATGTGAAAAGAACACGCATTTCAATGACTCTGGTTGTTGTTAGTAAAAAGAACACACATGCAATGACACTGGTGGATCCATAGGTGGATTGTGTAAAGAACACACATGCAATGACACTGCTGGATTCATATGTGGTATGTGAAAAGGACACGCATTTCAATTACTCTGGTTGTTGTTAGTAAAATGAACACACATGCAATGACATTGGTGGATCCATAGGTGGATTGTGAAAAGAGCACACATGCAATGACACTGGTGGATCCATATGTGGTATGTGAAAAGAACACACATGCAATGAACTTTGGTTGTTGTTAGTAAAAAGAACACACATGCAATGACATGTGGATCCATGTGTGGTCTCTGAAAGAACACACACATGCAATGACTTGTTGTTAGTAAAAGAACACACATGCAATGACACTGGTGGATCCATAAAAGAGCACACATGCAATGACACTGGTGGATCCATATGTGGTATGTGAAAAGAACAGTAATGAAATGACTCTAGTTGTTGTTAGTAAAAAGAACACACATGCAATGACACTTGTGGATCCATAGGTGGATTGTGAAAAAAACACACATGCAATGACTCTGGTTGTTATTAGTAAAAAGAACACACATGCAATGACACTGGTGGATCCTTAGGTGGATTGTGAAAAGAGCACACATGCAATGACTCTAGTTGTTGTTAGTAAAAAGAACACACATGCAATGACACTTGTGGATCCATAGGTGGATTGTGAAAAGAACACACATGCAATGACACTTGTGGATCCATAGGTGGATTGTGAAAAGAACACACATACAATGACACTGGTTGTTAGTAAAAAGAACACACATGCAATGACACTGGTGGATCCATGTGTGGTCACGGAAGAGAACACACATTTCAATGACACTGGTGGATCCATGTGTGGTCTCTGAAGAGAACACACATGCAATGACTCTGGTTGTTGTTAGTAAAAAGAGCACACCTGCGATGACACTGGTGGATCCATATGTGGTATGTGAAAAGAACACACAGTTCAATGACTCCAGTTGTTGTTAGTAAAAAGAACAGACATGCAATGACACTGGTGGATCCATAGCTGGATTGTGAAAAGAGCACACTTGCAATGACACTGGTGGATACATATGTGGTATGTGAAAAGAACACACATTCAATGACTCCAGTTGTTGTTAGTAAAAAGAACACACATGTAGTGACATTGGTGGATCCATGTGTGGTCTCTGAAGAGAACAAACGTTTAAATGACACTAGTGGATACATGTGTGGTATGTGAAAAGAACAGTCATGAAATGACTCCAGTTGTTGTTAGTAAAAAGAACACACATGCAATGACACTGGTAGATCCATAGGTGGATTGTGAAAAGAACACACATGCAATAACACTGGTGGATCCATATGTGGTATGTGAAAAGAACACACATGCAATGACTCTAGTTGTTGTTAGTAAAAAGAACACACATGCACTGACACTGGTGGATCAATAGGTGGATTGTGAAAAGAACACACATGCAATGACACTGGTTGTTGTTAGTAAAAAGAACACACATGCAATGACACTGGTGGATCCATGTGTGGTCTCTGAAGAGAACACACATTTCACTGACTCTGGTTGTTGTTATTAAAAAGAACACACATGCAATGACACTGGTGGATCCATGTGTGGTCTCTGAAGAGAACACACATGCAATGACTCTGGTTGTTGTTAGTAAAAAGAGCACACATGATGGTATGTGAAAAGAACACACATGCAATGACTCTGGTTGTTGTTATTAAAAAGAACACACATGCAATGACACTGGTGGATCCATGTGTGGTCTCTAAAGAGAACACACATGCAATGACTCTGGTTGTTGTTAGTAAAAAGAGCACACATGCGATGGCACTGGTGGATCCATATGTGGTATGTGAAAAGGACACACATGCAATGACTCCAGTTGTTGTTAGTAAAAAGAACACACATGCAATGACACTGGTGGTTCCATAGGTGAATTGTGAAAAGAGCACACATGCAATGACACTGGTGGATCCATATGTGGTATGTGAAAAGAACACACATGCAATGACTCTAGTTGTTGTTAGTAAAAAGAACACACATGTAATGACAATGGTGGATCAATGTGTGGTCTCTGAAGAGAACACACATGCAATGACTCTAATTGTTGTTAGTAAAACGAGCACACATGCAATGACACTGGTGCATCGATATATGGTATGTGAAAGAACACACATTTCAATGACTCTAGTTGTTCTTAGTAAAAGAACACACATGCTATGACACTGGTGGATCCATATGTGGTATGTGAACAGACCACACATTTCAATGACTCTGGTTGTTGTTATTAAAAAAGAACACACATGCAATGATACTTTTTGAACCATAGGTTGATTGTGAAAAGAGCACACATGCAATGACACTGGTGGATCCATATGTGGTATGTGAAAAGAACACACATGCAATGACTCTAGTTGTTGTTAGTAAAAGAACACACATGTAATGACATTTGGTGGATCCATGTGTGGTCTCTGAAAGAACACACATGCAATGACACGGGTGGATCCATATGTGGTATGTGAAAAGAATACACATGAAATAACTCTAGTTGTTGTTAGTAACAAGAACACACACGCAATGACACTAATGGATCCATAGGTGGATTGTGAAAAGAACACACATGCAATGACACTGGTGGATCCATATGTGGTATGTGAAAAGAACACACATGCAATGACTCTAGTTGTTGTTAGTAAAAAGAACACACATGCAATGACACTGGTGGATCCATGTGTGGACTCTGAAAAGAACACACATTACAATCACACTAGTCGATCCATATGTGGTATGTGAAAAGAACACACATTTCAATGACTATAGTTGTTGTTAGTAAAAAGAACACAAATGCAATGACACTGGTGGATCCATGTGTGGTCTCTGAAGAGAACACACATGCAATGACTCTGGTTGTTGTTTGTAAAAAGAGCACACATGCGATGACACTGGTGGATCCATAGCTGGATTGTGAAAAGAGCACACTTGCAATGACACTGGTGGATACATATGTGGTATGTGAAAAGAACACACATTCAATGACTCCAGTTGTTGTTAGTAAAAAGAACACACATGTAATGACACTGGTGGATCCATGTGTGGTCTCTGAAGAGAACACACATGCAATGACACTGGTGGATACATATGTGGTATGTGAAAAGAACACACATGCAATTAATCCAGTTGTTGTTAGTAACAAGAACACACATGCAATGACCTTTGGTGGATCCATGTGTGGTCTCTGAAGAGAACACACATTTAAATGACACTGGTGGATCCATATGTGGTATGTGAAAAGAACAGTCATGAAATGACTCCAGTTGTTATTAGTAAAAAGAACACACATGCAATGACACTAGTGGATGCATAGGTGGATTGTGAAAAGAACACACATGCAATAACACTGGTGGATCCATATGTGGTATGTGAAAAGAACACACATGCAATGACTCTCGTGGATCCATAGCTGGATTGTGAAAAGAGCACACTTGCAATGACACTGGTGGATACATATGTGGTATGTGAAAAGAAGACACATTCAATGACTCCAGTTGTTGTTAGTAAAAAGAACACACATGTAGTGACATTGGTGGATCCATGTGTGGTCTCTGAAGAGAACACACGTTTAAATGACACTAGTGGATACATGTGTGGTATGTGAAAAGAACAGTCATGAAATGACTCCAGTTGTTGTTAGTAAAAAGAACACACATGCAATGACACTGGTAGATCCATAGGTGGATTGTGAAAAGAACACACATGCAATAACACTGGTGGATCCATATGTGGTATGTGAAAAGAACACACATGCAATGACTCTAGTTGTTGTTAGTAAAAAGAACACACATGCACTGACACTGGTGGATCAATAGGTGGATTGTGAAAAGAACACACATGCAATGACACTGGTTGTTGTTAGTAAAAAGAACACACATGCAATGACACTGGTGGATCCATGTGTGGTCTCTGAAGAGAACACACATTTCAATGACTCTGGTTGTTGTTATTAAAAAGAACACACATGCAATGACACTGGTGGATCCATGTGTGGTCTCTGAAGAGAACACACATGCAATGACTCTGGTTGTTGTTAGTAAAAAGAGCACACATGCGATGGTCCCTGAAGAGAACACACATTTCACTGACTCTGGTTGTTGTTATTAAAAAGAACACACATGCAATGACACTGGTGGATCCATGTGTGGTCTCTGAAGAGAACACACATGCAATGACTCTGGTTGTTGTTAGTAAAAAGAGCACACATGCGATGGCACTGGTGGATCCATATGTGGTATGTGAAAAGGACACACATGCAATGACTCCAGTTGTTGTTAGTAAAAAGAACACTCATGCAATGACACTGGTGGTTCCATAGGTGAATTGTGAAAAGAGCACACATGCAATGACACTGGTGGATCCATATGTGGTATGTGAAAAGAACACACATGCAATGACTCTAGTTGTTGTTAGTAAAAAGAACACACATGTAATGACAATGGTGGATCAATGTGTGGTCTCTGAAGAGAACACACATGCAATGACTCTAATTGTTGTTAGTAAAAAGAGCACACATGCAATGACACTGGTGGATCGATATATGGTATGTGAAAAGAACACGCATTTCAATGACTCTAGTTGTTCTTAGTAAAAAGAAAACACATGCAATGACACTGGTGGATCCATAGGTGGATTGTGTATAGAACACACATGCAATGACACTGGTGGATTCATATGTGGTATGTGAAAAGAACACACATTTCAATGACTCTGGTTGTTGTTAGTAAAAAGAACACACATGCAATGACACTGGTGGATCCATAGGTTGATTGTGAAAAGAGCACACATGCAATGACACTGGTGGATCCATATGTGGTATGTGAAAAGAACACACATGCAATGACTCCAGTTGTTGTTAATAAAAAGAACACACATGTAATGACACTGGTGGATCCATGTGTGGTCTCTGAAGAGAACACACATTTCAATGACACTGGTGGATCCATATGTGGTATGTGAAAAGAATAGTCATGAAATGACTCTAGTTGTTGTTAGTAAAAAGAACACTCATGCAATGACACTTGTGGATCCATAGGTGGATTGTGAAAAGAACACACATGCAATGACTCTGGTTGTTGTTAGTAAAAAGAACACAGATGCAATGACACTGGTGGATCCTTAGGTGGATTGTGAAAAGAGCACACATGCAATGACTCTAGTTGTTGTTAGTAAAAAGAACACACATGCAATGACACTGGTGGATCCATAGGTGGACTGCGAAAAGAACACACATACAATGACACTGGTTGTTGTTAGTAAAAGGAACAAACATGCAATGACACTAGTGTATCCATGTGTGGTCTCGGAAGAGAACAAACATTTCAATGACTATGGTTGTTGTTAGTAAAAAGAACACACATGCAATGACACTGGTGGATCCATGTGTGGTCTCTGAAGAGAACACACATGCAATGACTCTGGTTGTTGTTTGTAAAAAGAGCACACATGCGATGACACTGGTGGATCCATAGCTGGATTGTGAAAAGAGCACACTTGCAATGACACTGGTGGATACATATGTGGTATGTGAAAAGAACACACATTCAATGACTCCAGTTGTTGTTAGTAAGAAGAAGACACATGTAATGACACTGGTGGATCCATGTGTGGTCTCTGAAGAAGAACACATGCAATGACTCTGGTTGTTGTTTGTAAAAAGAGCACACATGCGATGACACTGGTGGATCCATAGCTGGATTGTGAAAAGAGCACACTTGCAATGACACTGGTGGATACATATGTGGTATGTGAAAAGAACACACATTCAATGACTCCAGTTGTTGTTAGTAAAAAGAACACACATGTAATGACACTGGTGGATCCATGTGTGGTCTCTGAAGAGAACACACATTTAAATGACACTGGTGGATCCATATGTGGTATGTGAAAAGAACAGTCATGAAATGACTCCAGTTGTTATTAGTAAAAAGAACACACATGCAATGACACTAGTGGATGCATAGGTGGATTGTGAAAAGAACACACATGCAATAACACTGGTGGATCCATATGTGGTATGTGAAAAGAACACACATGCAATGACTCTGGTTGTTGTTAGTAACAAGAACACACATGCAATAACACTGGTGGATCCATGTGTGGTCTCTCAAGAGAACACACATTTCAATGACACTGGTGGATCCATATGTGGTATGTGAAATGGACACACATGCAATGACTCTAGTTGTTGTTAGTAAAAAGAACAGACATGCATTGACACTTGTGGATCCATGTGTGATTCATGAGAGGAACATACATGCAATGACACTAGTTGTTGTTAGTAAAAAGAACACACATGCAATGACACAGGTGGATCCATGTGTGGTCTCTGAAGAGAACACACATTTCAATGAATCTGGTTGTTGTTAGTAAAAAGAACACACATGCAATGACACTGGTGGATCCATGTGTGGTCTCTGAAGAGAACACACATGCAATGACTCTGGTTGTTGTTAGTAAAAAGAGCACACATGCGATGACACTGTTGGATCCATATGTGGTATGTGAAAAGAACACACATTTCAATGACTCCAGTTGTTGTTAGTAAAAAGAACACACATGCAATGACACTTGTGGATCCATAGGTGGATTGTGAAAAGAGCACACATGCAATGACACTGGTGGATCCATATGTGGTATGTGAAAAGAACACACATGCAATGACTCTAGTTGTTGTTAGTAAAAAGAACACACATGTAATGACACTGGTGGATCCATATGTGGTATGTGAAATGATCAATCATGAAATGACTCCATTTCTTGTTAGTAAAAAGAACAGACATGCAATGACACTGGTGGATCCATAGGTGGATGGTGAAAAGAACACATATGCCATGACACTGGTGGATCCATAGGTGGATGGTGAAAAGAACACACATGCAATGACTCTGGTTGTTGTTAGTAAAAAGAACAGACAGACAATGACACTAGTGGATCCATAGGTGGATTGTGAAAAGAGCACACATTTCAATGACACTGGTGGATCCATATGTGGTATGTGAAAAGGACACTCATGCAATAACTCTAGTTGTTGTTAGTAAAAAGAACACACATGCACTGACACTGGTGGATCCATAGGTGGATTGTGAAAATAACACACATGCAATGATACTGGTTGTTGTTAATAAAAAGAACACACATGCAATGACACTGGTGGATCCATGTGTGGTCTCTAAAGAAAACACACATTTCAATGACTCTGGTTGTTGTTAGTAAAAAGAACACACATGCAATGACATGGTGGTTCCATGTGTGGTCTCGGAAGAGAACATACATGCAATGACTCTGGTTGTTGTTAGTAAAAAGAGCACACATGCAATGACACTGGTGGATCCATATGTGGTATGTGAAAAGGACACACATTTCAATGACTCGAGTTGTTGTTAGTAAAAAGAACACACATGCAATGACACTGGTGGATCCATAGGTGGATTGTGAAAAGATCACATATGCAATGACACTGGTGGATCCATATGTGGTATGTGAAAAGAACACACATGCAATGACTCCAGTTGTTGTTAGTAAAAAGAACACACATGTAATGACACTGGTGGATCAATGTGTGGTCTCTTAAGAGAACACACATGCAATGACTCTGGTTGTTGTTAGTAAAAAGAGCACCCATGCAATGACACTGGTGGATCCATATATGGTATGTGAAAAGAACACACATTTCAATGACTCTGGTTGTTGTTAGTAAAAAGAAGACACATGCAATGACACTGGTGGATCCATAGGTGGAGTGTGTAAAGAACACACATGCAATGACACTGGTGGATCCATGTGTGGTCTCTGAAGAAAACACACATTTCAATGACTCTGGTTGTTGTTAGTAAAAAGAACACACATGCAATGACACGGTGGTTCCATGTGTGGTCTCGGAAGAGAACACACATGCAATGACTCTGGTTGTTGTTAGTAAAAAGAGCACACATGCAATGACACTGGTGGATCCATATGTGGTATGTGAAAAGGACACACATTTCAATGACTCGAGTTGTTGTTAGCAAAAAGAACATACATGCAATGACACTGGTGGATCCATAGGTGGATTGTGAAAAGAGCACATATGCAATGACACTGGTGGATCCATATGTGGTATGTGAAAAGAACACACATGCAATGACTCCAGTTGTTGTTAATAAAAAGAACACACATGTAATGACACTGGTGGATCAATGTGTGGTCTCTGAAGGTAACCCACATGCAATCACTCTGGTTGTTGTTTGTAAAAAGAGTACCCATGCAATGACACTGGTGGATCCATATATGGTATGTGAAAAGAACATGCATTTCAATGACTCTGGTTGTTGTTAGTAAAAAGAACACACGTGCAATGACACTGGTGGATCCATAGGTGGATTGTGTAAAGAACACACATGCAATGACACTGGTGGATTCATATGTGGTATTTGAAAAGGACACATATTTCAATGTCTCTGGTTGTTGTTAGTAAAAAGAACACACATGTAATGACACTGGTGAATCCATAGGTGGATTGTGAAAAGAGCACACATGCAATGACACTGGTGGATCCATATGTGGTATGTGAAAAGAACACACATGCAATGACTCCAGTTGTTGTTAATAAAAAGAACACACATGTAATGACACTGGTGGATCCATGTGTGGTCTCTGAAGAGAACACACATTTCAATGACACTGGTGGATCCATATGTGGTATGTGAAAAGAACAATCTTGAAATGACTCCAGTTGTTGTTACTAAAAAGAACACACATGCAATGACACTTGTGGATCCATAGGTGGATTGTGAAAAGAACACACATGCAATGACTCTGGTTGTTATTAGTAAAAAGAACACAGATGCAATGACACTGGTGGATCCTTAGGTGGATTGTGAAAAGAGCACACATGCAATGACTCTATTTATTGTTTGTAAAAAGAACACATTGCAATGACACTGGTGGATCCATAGGTGGATTGTGAAAAGAACACACATACAATGACATTGGTTGTTGTTAGTAAAAAGAACACACATGCAATGACACTGGTGGATCCATGTGTGGTCTCAGAAGAGAACACACATTTCAATGACTCTGGTTGTTGTTAGTAAAAAGAACACACATGTAATGACACTGGTGGATCCATAGGTGGATTGTGAAAAGAGCACACATGCAATGACCCTGGTTGTTGTTAGTAAAAAGAGCACACATGCGATGACACTAGTGGATCCATATGTGGTATGTGAAAAGAACACATATTTCAATGACTCCAGTTGTTGTTAGTAAAAAGAACAGACATGCAATGACACTGGTGGATCCATAGTTGGATTGTGAAAAGAGCACACTTGCAATGACACTGGTGGATCCATATGTGGTATGTGAAAAGAACACACATTGAATGACTCTAGTTGTTGTTAGTAAAAAGAACACACATGTAATGACACTGGTGGATCCATGTGTGGTCTCTAAAGAGAACACACATTTAAATGACACTGGTGGATCCATATGTGGTATGTGAAAAGAACACACATTTCAATGACTCTGCTTGTTGTTAGTAAAAAGAACACACATGCAATGACCCTGGTAGATGCATAGGTGGATTGTGAAAAGATCACACATGCAATAACACTGGTGGATCCATATGTGGTATGTGAAAAGAACACAAAGCAATGACTCTAGTTGTTGTTAGTAACAAGAACACACATGCAATAACACTGGTGGATCCATGTGTGGTCTCTGAAGAGAACACACATTTCAATGACACTGGTGGATCCATATGTGGTATGTGAAAAGGACACACATGCAATGACTCTAGTTGTTGTTAGTAAAAAGAACACACATGCACTGACACTGGTGGATCCATAGGTGGATTGTGAAAAGAACACACATGCAATGACACTGGTGGATCCATGTGTGGTCTCTGAAGAGAACACACATTTCAATGACTCTGGTTGTTGTTAGTAAAAAGAACACACATGCAATGACACTGGTGGATCCATGTGCGGTCTCGGAAGAAAACACACATGCAATGACTCTGGTTGTTGTTAGTAAAAAGAGCACACATGCGATGACACTGGTGGATCCATATGTGGTATGTGAAAAGGACACACATTTCAATGACTCGAGTTGTTGTTAGTAAAAAGAACACACATGCAATGACACTGGTGGATCCATAGGTGGATTGTGAAAAGAGCACACATGCAATGACACTGGTGGATCCATATGTGGGATGTGAAAAGAACACACATGCAATGACTCCAGTTGTTGTTAGTAAAAAGAACACACATGTAATGACACTGGTGGATCAATGTCTGGTCTCTGAAGAGAACACACATGGAATGACTCCAGTTGTTGTTAGTAAAAAGAACACACATGTAATGACACTGGTGGATCAATGTGTGGTCTCTGAAGAGAACACACATGCAATGACTCTGGTTGTTGTTAGTAAAAAGAACACCCATGCAATGACACTCGTAGATCCATACATGGTATGTGAAAAGAACACGGATTTCAATGACTCTGGTTGTTGTTAGTGAAAAGAACACACGTGCAATGACACTGGTGGATCCATAGGTGGATTGTGTAAAGAACACACATGCAATGACACTGGTGGATTCATATGTGGTATGTGAAAAGAACACACATTTCAATGACTCTGGTTGTTTTTAGTAAAAAGAACACACATGCAATGACACTGGTGGACCCATAGGTGGATTGTGAAAAGAACACACATGCAATGATACTGGTGGATCCATATGTGGTATGTGAAAAGAACACACATGCAATGACTCCAGTTGTTGTTAATAAAAAGAACACACAAGTAATGACACTAGTGGATCCATGTGTGGTCTCTGAAGAGAACACACATTTCAATGACACTCGTGGATCCATATGTGGTATGTGAAAAGAACAATCCTGAAATGACTCCAGTTGTTGTTAGTAAGAAGAACACACATGCAATGACACTGGTGGATCCATAGGTGGATTGTGAAAAGAACACACAGGCAATGACTCTGGTTGTTGTTAGTAAAAAGAACACACATGCAATGACACTGGTGGATCCTTAGGTGGATTCTGAAGAGAACACACATTTCAATGACTCTGGTTGTTGTTAGTAAAAAGAACACACATGCAATGACACTAGTGGATCCATGTGTGGTCTCTGAAGAGAACACGCATGCAATGACTCTGGTTGTTGTTAGTAAAAAGAGCACACATGCGATGAAACTGGTGGATCCATATGTGGTATGTGAAAAGGACACACATTTCAATGACTCGAGTTGTTGTTAGTAAAAAGAACACACATGCAATGACACTGGTGGATCCATGGGTGGATTGTGAAAAGAGCACACATGCAATGACACTGGTGGATCCATATGTGGTATGTGAAAAGAACACACATGCAATGACTCCAGTTGTTGTTAGTAAAAAGAACACACATGTAATGACACTGGTGGATCAATGTCTGGTCTCTGAAGAGAACACACATGCAATGACTCTGGCTGTTGTTAGTAAGAAGAGCACCCGTGCAATGACACTGGTGGATCCATATATGGTATGTGAAAAGAACACGCATTTCAATGACTCTGGTTGTTGTTAGTAAAAAGAACACACATGCAATGACACTGGTGGATCCTTAGGTGGATTCTGAAGAGAACACACATTTCAATGACTCTGGTTGTTGTTAGTAAAAAGAACACACATGCAATGACACTAGTGGATCCATGTGTGGTCTCTGAAGAGAACACGCATGCAATGACTCTGGTTGTTGTTAGTAAAAAGAGCACACATGCGATGACACTGGTGGATCCATATGTGGTATGTGAAAAGGACACACATTTCAATGACTCGAGTTGTTGTTAGTAAAAAGAACACACATGCAATGACACTGGTGGATCCATGGGTGGATTGTGAAAAGAGCACACATGCAATGACACTGGTGGATCCATATGTGGAATGTGAAAAGAACACACATGCAATGACTCCAGTTGTTGTTAGTAAAAAGAACACACATGTAATGACACTGGTGGATCAATGTCTGGTCTCTGAAGAGAACACACATGCAATGACTCTGGCTGTTGTTAGTAAGAAGAGCACCCGTGCAATGACACTGGTGGATCCATATATGGTATGTGAAAAGAACACGCATTTCAATGACTCTGGTTGTTGTTAGTAAAAAGAACACACATGCAATGACACTGGTGGATCCATAGGTGGATTGTGTAAAGAACACACATGCAATGACACTGGTGGATTCATATGTGGTATGTGAAAAGAACACACATTTCAATGACTCTGGTTGTTTTTAGTAAAAAGAACACACATGCAATGACACTGGTGGATCCATAGGTGGATTGTGAAAAGAGCACACATGCAATGACACTGGTGGATCCATATGTGGTATGTGAAAAGAACACACATGCAATGACTCCAGTTGTTGTTAATAAAAAGAACACACATGTAATGACACTAGTGGATCCATGTGTGGTCTCTGAAGAGAACACACATTTCACTAACACTGGTGGATCCATATGTGGTATGTGAAAAGAACACACATTTCAATGACTCCAGTTGTTGTTAGTAAAAAGAACACACATGCAATGACACTGGTGGATCCATAGCTGGATTGTGAAAAGAGAACACTTGCAATGACACTGGTGGATCCATATGTGGTATGTGAAAAGAACACACATTCAATGACTCCAGTTGTTGTTAGTGAAAAGAACACACATGTAATGACACTGGTGGATCCATGTGTGGTAAATGATATTGGTGGATCCATATGTGGTATGTGAAAAGAACAGTCATGAAATGACTCCATTTGTTGTTTGTAAAAAGAACACACTTGCAATGACACTGGTGGATCCATAGGTGGATTGTAAAAAGAACACACATGCAATAACACTGGTGTATCCATATGTGGTATGTGAAAAGAACACACATGCAATGACTCTGGTTGTTGTTAGTAACAAGAACACACATGCAATAACACTGGTGGATCCATGTGTGGTCTCTGAAGAGAACACACATTTCAATGACACTGGTGGATCCATATGTGGTATGTGAAATGGACACACATGCAATGACTCTAGTTGTTGTTAGTAAAAAGAACACACATGCAATGACACAGCTGGATCCATGTCTGGTCTTTGAAGAGAACAGACATTTCAATGACTCTGGTTGTTAGTAAAAAGAACACACATGCAATGACACTAGTGGATCCATGTGTGTTCTCTGAAGAGAACACACATGCAATGACTCTGGTTGTTCTTAGTAAAAAGAGCACACATGCGATGACACTGGTGGATCCATACATGGTATGTGAAAAGAACACACATTTCAATGACTGTAGTTGTTGTTAGTAAGAAGAACACACATGCAATAACACTGGTGGATCCATAGGTGGATTGTGAAAAGAGCACACATGCAATGACACGGGTGGATCCATATGTGGTATGTGAAAAGAACACACATGCAATGACTCTAGTTGTTGTTAGTAAAAATAACACACATGTAATGACACTGGTGGAT
Organism: Avena insularis; assembly: GCA_023614405.1. Classification (NCBI taxonomy): domain Eukaryota; kingdom Viridiplantae; phylum Streptophyta; class Magnoliopsida; order Poales; family Poaceae; genus Avena; species Avena insularis. The sequence continues at coordinate 89,006 of JAJUPC010000450.1, forward strand.
CCATGTGTGGTCTCTGAAGAGAACACATATGCAATGACTCTGGTTGTTGTTAGTAAAAAGAGCACACATGCAATGACACTGGTGAATCCATATGTGGTATGTGAAAAGAACACACATTTCAATGACTCTGGTTGTTGTTAGTAAAAAGAACACACATGCAATTACACTGGTGGATCCGTAGGTGGATTGTGAAAAGAACACACATGCAATGACTCCAGTTGTTGTTAATACAAAGAACTCCGTAGGTGGATCCATGTGTGGTCTCTAAAGAGAACACACATTTCAATGACACTAGTGGATCCATATGTGGTATGTGAAATGATCAGTCATGAAATGACTCCATTTCTTGTTAGTAAAAAGAACACACATGCAATGACACTGGTGGATCCATAGGTGGATGGTGAAAAGAACACACATGCCATGACACTGGTGGATCCATAGGTGGATGGTGAAAAGAACACACATGCAATGACTCTGGTTGTTGTTAGTAAAAAGAACAGACAGGCAATGACACTAGTGGATCCATAGGTGGATTGTGAAAAGAGCACACATGCAATGACACGGGTGGATCCATATGTGGTATGTGAAAAGAACACACATGCAATGACTCTAGTTGTTGTTAGTAAAAAGAGCACACATGCAATGACACTGGTGAATCCATATGTGGTATGTGAAAAGAACACACATTTCAATGATTCTGGTTGTTGTTATTAAAAAGAACACAGATGCAATGACACTGGTGGATCCATAGGTGGATTGTGTAAAGAACACACATGCAATGACACTAGTGGATTCATATGTGGTATTTTAAAAGAACACAAATTTCAATGAATCTGGTTGTTGTTAGTAAAAAGAACACACATGCAATGACACTGGTGGATCCGTAGGTGGATTGTGAAAAGAGCACACATGCAATGACACTGGTGGATCCATATGTGGTATGTGAAAAGAACACACATGCAATGACTCCAGTTGTTGTTAATAAAAAGAACACACATATAATGACACTGGTGGATCCATGTGTGGTCTCTGAAGAGAACGCACATTTCAATGACACTGGTGGATCCATATGTGGTATGTGAAAAGAACAGTCATGGAATGACTCCATTTCTTGTTAGTAAAAAGAACACACATGCAATGACACTGGTGGATCCATAGGTGGATGGTGAAAAGAACACACATGCAATGACTCTAGTTGTTGTTAGTAAAAAGAACAGACAGGCAATGACACTAGTGGATCCATAGGTGGATTGTGAAAAGAGCACACATGCAATGACACTGGTGGATCCATATGTAGTATGTGAAAATAACACACATGCAATGACTCTGGTTGTTGTTAGTAACAAGAACACACATGCAATGACTGGTGGATCCTTATGTGGTTCTTGAAAGAATAGACATGCAATGACACTGGTAGATCCTTATGTGGTTTTTGAAAAGAATAGACATGCAATGACACTGGTGGATCCTTATGTGGTTTATGAGAAGAACAAACATGCAATGACACTGGTGGATCCTTATGTGGTTTGTTTAGAAGAACACACATGCAATGACTTTAGCTGTCCTTCATGAAAAGAACACACATGCAATGACACTGATGTACCCTTGTGTGGTTTGTGAAAAGAACACACATGCAATCACACTAGGTGGATCCATGTGTGGTTTGTTTAGAAGAACACACATGCAATGACTCTAGGTGTGGTTCATGAAAAGAACACACATGCAATGACACTGGTGGATCCATGTGTGGTTCATGAAAAGAACAGACATGCAATGACACTGGTGGATCCTTATGTGGTTTTTTTAGACGAATAGACATGCAATGACACTGCGTGTGGTTCATGAAAAGAACAGACAAGATAAGACACTTGTGGATCCATGTGTGGTTCATGAAAAGAACTGACATGCAATGACTCTAGCTGTGGTTCATGAAAAGAACAGACATGCAATGACACTGGTGGATCCATATGTGGTTTGTGGAAGTAACAAACATGCAATGACTCAAGCTGTGATTCATGAAAAGAACAGACATGCAATGACACTAGTGGATCCATGTGTGGTTCATGAGAAGAACACACATCCAATGACACTGGTTTTATCCTTATGTGGTTCATGAAAAGAACAAACATGCAATGACACTGGTGGATCCTTATGTGGTTTGTTTAGAAGAACACACATGCAATGACACTGGGTGTGGTTCATGAAAAGAACAGACATGCAATCACACTAGGTGGATCCATGTGTGGTTTGTTTAGAAGAACACACATGCAATGACTCTAGCTGTGGTTCATGAGAATGACACTTGTGGATCCATGTGTGGTTCATGAGAAGAACAGGCATGCAATAACACTGGTGGATCCATGTGTGGTTCATGAAAAGAACTGACATGCAATGACTCTAGCTATGGTTCATGAAAAGAACAAACATGCAATGACACTGGTGGATCCATATGTGGTTTGTGGAAGTAACAGACATGCAATGACTCAAGCTGTGATTCATGAAAAGAACAAACATGCAATGACACTGGTGGATCCTTATGTGGTTTGTTTAGAAGAACACACATGCAATGACACTAGGTGTGGTTCATGAAAAGAACATACATGCAATGACACTGGTGGATCCTTATGTGGTTTGTTTAGAAGAACACACATGCAATGACACTGGTGGATCCATGTGTGGTTTGTGAAAAGAAGATATATGCAATCAAACTAGGTGGATCCATGTGTGGTTTGTGGAAAGAACAGACATGCAATGACTCTAACTGTGGTTCATGAAAAGAACACACATGTAATGACACTGGTGGATCCATGTGTGGTTTGTGAAAGGAACAGACATGCAATCACACTAGGTGGATCCATGTGTGGGTTGTTAGAAGAACACACATGCAATGACTCTAGCTGTGGTTCATGAAAAGAACACACATGCAATGACACTGGTGGATCCATATGTGGTCTATGAAAAGAATAGACATGCAATCACACTAGGTGGATCCATGTGTGGTTTGTTTAGAAGAACGCACATGCAATGACTCCAGCTGTGGTTCATGAAAAGAACACACATGCAATGACACTGGTGGATGTTGGGGATATACTTTCCGGGTATCCTCACAGTTCCTCACTGACCAGGGTGGCCCACTTCGGGTTAGAGCTTTGCTTCACATGCGGCCCAGTCAGGGAGAAAAAGGAGTCCAATCAGGCTACGGGAAGGCCCAGAAGACTTAGCTACTTTGGCCCATAGTGTTAATTGTAGATCAAGATGTACTCTATAACCGACTCTTAGTCATAGCCAGATAGATCACTCCTGTAAACCCTAGGCCGGATATCTATATAATCCGTCCTAGGGAGAGCCTTTAGGGCACCTACCTCAATAGTCTACAAACTCGCACAGGCGAACCCTTGTAACCCATATTCTGGCTCTGCCGTATTACTGGATTGCTAGTAGGAGTAGGATCCGTCCAAAGCCGGCGGATTCGAACCTGGGTAAACTTGTGTGCTCACCGTCCCGGAACACCGTACGTCTCACACCCCTCTCTTCCACACGCCTCGAGGACCCCCTAATGGTGTACTTGTCATCAATCCGACGATAGTTGGCGCCCACCATGGGCAAGTGAACTTCGGATCTGCGTTCCGAGCGGAATCTGCAATAATCGGAATCGGCAAGACTATCATCGTCGGTCGCATCCTCTACGCCTGCGATGTCCCTCTCATCGTTCTCGACGAGACCTGGATTCCGGCTAGGGAGGCTGTGACTACATACACAATCATGTCTTTTGGCGAGATCGATGTTTACATCAGTTTTGCTGAACCTGTCCCACCCACCCAGCGGTGATGATAGAGGCAGAAGAATCTTCTGGGTCCCCTTTGTCTGTGGAGGCGGTAGAGTTCTGGATGTCAGAAAACCCTAATCCCACCTAGCCCGCACTAGTTGCGGAGATAGTGGAGAAATCCGAAGCTGAAGAAGACCTAGCAGCCCAAGTTGAATCTGGAGTGGATCTCCTTGGAGAGGCTGAATCCCAGATCGACCCACCCGCCGAAGTCGGAATCTAGGAGGAGCAGACCAACGAATCTGATTCCGGCTCTAATGACACCGGGACAGACAGGCCTTTCCTAAGGTATACGCTGCGACGTATGATAATGCAAAACTCAAGCGCATATGCAATTCTTGAGACCCTCAAAAGTTTCTATGAAGCTGATCGCGAAAGCCGTAGGTACCTCAGGAAGCACGCGTCGCACGTCGTAGGATATGTGGGATCCGGATCCGGCTCTGCCGATGCTGGAGACAACACCGACTCTGTGCTAGAGGCGATTGGAACAAACGCCGATGTACCCGCATCCTCGGATGAATCGATGACGTCAGCAGATTTCCGAAAGTTCTCCGCGGAATTTGAAGAGGAGTATGACTCCAAAACTGTAGAGGAAGGAGAAGCCATGGATGAAGGATCTGGCGAACACTCTCCCAAAACGCGGGATGACATGGAAGTCGGAGATAATCCCGAAGTCCAGATGTACGAAAGTACCGATCAAAGATTGACTCCGGGAAACGGACCCAAAGCCGTCTTTGCTACCGGCGCTGCCAAGAAGGCAAAGAAGAGGAACAAGAAGAACAAGACCCCGGCAAATGACCCTCTGGCAGAAGAGGTGATTGCCAAGGAATATATGGAAGACTCGGATGGAGCACTTATCCCAGAAGAGCCCAAAAAAGAAGAATCGGTGGATGGACACGTGATCACTGAAGGTGCGAGTAAACTCATCGATGCTGCATTAACCACACCTATTCCTACAGCTGTAGAGCTTCCTATTGAAGAACTAGACGAGAGGGAACAGGCCCTAGAAGCGCGTCGTCAAGTACTCCTTGATGAAGCCAAAAACATTGAGGAGGAAAGGAAACGCCTAGCATCCACGGAGAAGTACAACTCCAGGCAATACCAGAAGACCAGGAAGCGTCATACCAATGAAAACCAATTCCCGCAGATTCACGCCGTCCTTTTCGGAGAAGAGATGGGGAAGCCTCGGAAAGATAGCAAAGGTGATTGGGTATATCCAACCCCAGTACAGAATACCGTGGCGGCCCGAGAAATTCTATCGACTAATCCAGGCCCAGAAGAGATCTGGTTGGGAATCAAACTACTCAACAAGGGACTCGAGCAGCAAAAGGTCACCATGTCCGAAAGTCAAAAACTGGTCTCTGATTCTGACCAATGTCGCACAGATCGGGCGTGGGCTGATGTAAGACCCCAGCGTGTCCTGTAGCAGCACCATCTCCCCGATCGCCGGGAAGACAATTACTCAAGAACCAGATCTTTGGGATAGCACCGCAAAGCTGCCCGCAGCTGGCGTAACGTTAACCCAGTTGCGGATCAAGAAGCGATTGCTACACTGAATCCGAGGAACCAGCCCCGGCGAGAGTCGAAGGACCGCAGGGATGATGATAAAGTGAAACGTCGGGAGGAGGACCGACAAAGGATGCCACCTCCTAGACATGAAAGCCGTCCGGATGACGGACGAAGAAACGACGGACACCATGCTAGGACAATCCGGCAGGGGGCTCATCACAATGAAGACCCTCCCTAGAACCGGAATAATGACGCTCCAGACGGAGGTCGGCGATGAGCCGGAAAAAATCCAGCTGCTCCACCTTCTCCGCCAAGTAGCCATCACAACGTCCCCTAGGGAGGCAATGGAGGACGTCGTGGTGGAGGAGGTGGTGGCAGAAGCCAATGTCCAGCTCCAAGGCATCGGATCAACTCCAACATAGAGGTTGCTGCTTCCGCTGGATCGCTGGAGCGAGGAGGTGGAGGTTGTCCGGTGGCTTGAACGTGTGTGCGGCTTGACTCGAACTTCCTCACGATCTTGAGATCGGGAAGTGTACGACTACATCAACCACGAGTTCCTACTCGTTAACAAAGCTCGTTATCTTCGAGGGTAAGTTATCTATGGATGTATGTCCACCCGTTTTCTTTGTACCTAGTAGATAGATCTTGGCGTGTAGTTCACACCGTAGGAAATTTTTTGTTTTCTATGCTGCGGACCCAACAGTGGTATCAGAGCCTGATCTATGCGTAGGTGCTTTGCACGGGTAGTACACATATGTTTATATGTGGGCGATGATGATCATGTTATTGCATCTTCTATGTACTTTGGATATTGGTGGCATAGTGGGATGAAGCGGCCCGGACCAACCTTACATGTCATCGTACATGAGACCGGTTCCACGACTGACATGCAACTTGTTTTGCATAAGTGGCTAGCGGGTGTCTGTCTCTCCTACTATAGTCAATATCTGATTTACAACGAGTTGCTAATAACTTGGTTATCCTTGTTGTGGTTCATGTTCGTAGGTTAGACAGGTTCTATCTCCGAAAGCCCTAAGCCACGTAAAACTTGCAATTGATAAATTAGAGGCGTCTAGTTTAGATCGTTGTTGGGCTAGTGTTTTGATATGGTATTCTTGTAACTAGATGTATAATAGATACTCTTACAACTCACTTAACGTGTAAGTTCCATAGACCTTGGCCTTACACACAAAGGAATGGTAGAGATCATACCACGATGCAAATGATAGAGATCAAATGCATGGACCATATCACCTCACTTCACACATTAGATGTTAGCATCTTATACTGCTAGTTTGGCGCGTTTGGTAGCATTATAAGATAATCCCTCATTTAGATATCAAGATAAAATGTGTTCTTTCTTAAGTATGCACCATTTTGTGGATCGTTTTTTGAGGCATCACGTGATGATCGGGTGTTTTCAACTCTACGCTTTCATACAACGGGTGTAAGACAGTTTTACACACGCAAATACTAAGGTTCTTACTTGACGAGCCTAGCATGTACATACATGGCCTCGGAACACGGACGGAAAGGTTAAGAATGAGTCATATAGTTGATATGATGCCCATATAGATGCTCTCCTTTGAAGCTACACCGACTCACGTGATGATCGGACTTGGTGTAGTGGATTTGGTTCATGTAATCACCAAAAGGACATGAGGGATGTCATTTTTGAGTGGGAGTTCATTAGTAATTTGGATTAGTTGAACTCAATCTATCATAAACTTAGTCTAAATATACTTTACAAATTCTGTTGTAGATGGCACCACCTGCTTTTAATTTCAATGTGTTCATGGGGAAAGAGAAACTTGCTGCGAATGGTAGCAACTTCACCAACTGGGCTATGAATTTGAGGATTCTCCTCACCGCTGCACAAAAGCAATATGTTCTAGATGCCGCTAAATCCCACCAGCTCTGATGCCTGACGAGGAAAAGAACGTCTATATAACTCGTCAGGAGGACCACAACTTAGTTCATTGCGGCATACTGTATGGGCTAGAGCCAGAACATCGAAAGCGTTTCGAAAATGGCAATGCCTTTGATACCATGGGAGAATTGAAAATGATTTTCGATACCCATGCTGCCGTAGAGAGTTATAATGCTACAGAAAAGTTCTTTAGCTGCATGATGGAGGAAAACAGCTCCGTTAGTGAGCACGTACTCAAAATGTCTGATGCAGCCGATAAGCTTGTGTCGTTGGGAATAACGATTCCCATTGACTTAGGCATACATCGTGTTCTCCAATCTACGCCACCTAGCTACAAGAGCTTCATGATGAACTATAATATGCAGGGCATGAAGAAGTCTCTTCCGAGCTTCATCAATGCTTAAGACTGCAGAAGTGGAGATTAGGAAAGAACATCAAGTGTTGATGATCAATAGGACCACCGGTTTCAAGAAGGACAAGAAAGGCAAGCACAAGGGAAAGAAGGGCGGCAAATCTGTTGCCGCGCCTAAAAAGAAACCCCGAGATGGCCCTAAGTCTGACACCGAGTGCTACTATTGCAAGGGGACTGGCCATTGGGCATAAGCTGCCCCAAGTATTTGGCGGACAAGAAATGCAAAAGGCAAACAAAGGTATATGTGATATACATGTTATTGATGTGTACTTGACTAGTACTCGCAGTAGCACCTGGGTATTTGATATGGGATCGGTTGCTAATATATGTAACTCGGTTCAGGGGCTGCGGAACAAGCGACAACTAGCAAGGGATGAGGTCTCGATTGGGGTCGGCAATGGATCAAGAGTTGATGTGATCGCTGTCGGAACGCTGCCTCTCCATATGCCATCGGGATTAGTTATAAACCTAAATAATTGTTATTTGGTGCCTGCACTGAGCATGAACATTGTATCCGGATCGTGTTTGATGTAAAGTGGTTATTCATTTAAGTCTGAAAACATTGGTTGTTCGATTTGTATGAATAATATCTTTTATGGTCATGCACCTATGTTAAATGGTTTGTTTCTGTTGGATCTCGATAGTAGTATTACGCATATTCATATTGTTGATGCTAAAAGGATTAAACTTGATAATTTTATATCTACATGTATGTGGCACTGCCATCTAGGTCATATTGGCGTTAAACGCATGAAGAAACTCCATTCTGATGGACTTTTGGAATCACTTGATTTTGAATCATTTGATACATGTGAGCCATGCCTTATGGGCAAGATGACTAGAACGCCGTTTTCCGGTTCAATGGAACGAGTGACAGGTCTATTGGAAATCATACATACTGATGTGTGTGGACCAATGAGTGTGTCGGCGCAAGGTGGATATCGTTATTTTGTTACTTTCACGGATGATTTGAGTAGATATGGGTATGTCTATTTGATGAAACACAGGTCTGAAACTCTTGAAAAGTTCAAAGAATTTCAGAATGAAGTGGAAAATCATCGTAACATAAAGATCAAATTTCTGCGGTCCGACCGTGGAGGAGAGTATCTTAGTTACGAGTTTAGCACACATATGAAAGACTGTGGAATAGTTTCACAACTCACGCCTGCCGGAACACCACAACGTAATGGTGTGTCAGAACGTCGTAATCGTACTTTATTGGATATGGTTCGATCTATGATGTCTCTGGTGACTTACTTGTCATTTTGGGGTTATGCACTGGAAACAGCTGCATTCACTTTAAATCGGGCACCATCTAAATCCGTTGAAACGACACCGTATGAATTATGGTTTGGAAACAAACCTAAGCTGTCATTTCTTAAGGTTTGGGGATGCGATGTTTATGTGAAGAAACTTCAACCGGATAAACTCGAACCCAAAGCGGAAAAATGCGTCTTCATAGGATACCCTAAGGAAACGATTGGGTATACCTTCTATCACAGATCCGAGGGCAAAGTTTTTTGTTGCCAAGAATGGATCCTTTCTTGAGAAGGAGTTTCTCGTGAAAGGTGTGAGTAGTCGGAAGGTAGAACTCGAAGAGGTTATTGAACCTTCTCTTCATGAAATGGCGAGTAGCGCAGCTCCAGAAGTAGTTTCAGAGTTGACTTCACCTAATGAAGAGAGAGCTAATGATATTGATCATGAAACTCCGAAAGAGGATACTACCGAACCTCGCAGGTCAAGCAGGACACGTGCAGCTCCTGAACTATACGGCAATCCTGTTATGAATTTCATGGTTGATGAAATGGATGACCCTGCGATGTATGAAGAAGCGATGATGAGCCCGGGTTCCAACAAATGGCTAGAAGCCATGAAATCCGAGATGGAATCCATGTACGAGAACCAAGTTTGGAACTTGGTGGACTTACCTCATGACCGAAAGGCCGTTGAGAATAAATGGATTTTCAAAAGGAAAACTGATGCTGATGGTAATGTGACCATCTATATGGCTCGACTTGTCGCAAACGGGTTTTGACAAATTCAAGGAGTTGACTACGATGAGACATTCTCTCCCGTAGCGATGCTTAAGTAGGTTAGGATTATGTTAGCAATTGCTGCATATTTCGATTATGAAATATGGCAGATGGATGTCAAAACTGCGTTCCTCAATGGTAAGATTGAAGAAGAGTTGTATATGATACAACCTAAGGGTTTTGTCGATCCTAAGGATGCTAATAAGGTGTGCAAACTTCAGCGATCCATCTATGGACTGAAGCAAGCGTCACGAAGTTGGAATCTCCGCTTTGATGAGGTGATCAAAGAGTTTGGATTTGTCCAAAGTTATGGAGAGGCTTGTATTTACAAGAAAGTGAGTGGGAGCAATGTGGCATTTCTGATATTATATGTGGATAACATATTATTGATTGGAAATGATTTAGATCTTTTAAACAGTGTTAAAAGTTATCTAAACAGCAAATTTTCGATGAAGGACCTTGGTGAAGCTTCATATATATTAGGCATTAAAATCTATAGAGATAGATCAAGACGCCTAATTGGGCTATCATGAGTACATACCTTGATAAGATATTAAAGAAGTTTAATATGGACGGAAGTAAGAAGGGGTTCTTACCTATGTTGCAAGGCAAGACATTGAGTAAGACTCAAAGTCCGGCTACGGCGGAAGAAAGAGAGATAATGGATAAGATCCCCTATGCCTCATCCATAGGCTCTATAATGTATGCCATGCTATGTACAAGACCGGATGTGGCACATGCTATTAGCTTGACTAGTAGGTACCAATCTGATCCAGGTTCGGAACACTAGATAGCGGTCAAGAATATCGTTAAGTACTTGAGAAGAACTAAGGATATGTTTCTTATATACGGAGGTGAAGAAGAGCTAGTCGCTAAGTGTTATGTCGATGCTAGCTTTGACACTGATCCGGATGACTCTAAGTCTCAATCCGGATACGTATTTCTCTTGAGCGGAGGCAGATTAGTTGGAGGAGCTCCAAACAACCTGTGGTGGCTGGATCAACAACGGAGGCGGAATATGTTGCTTTGCTTGAAGCCGCAGAAGCGGTTTGGATGAAGGAGTTCATAACAGGCTGGGTGTGGTTCCGGTCGTTGGACCCGATGGTGATCTATTGTGACAACAATGGAGCCATAGCCAACACAAAGGAACCAAGGTCTCATAAGAATTCCAAGCATATTAAGCGCCGGTTTCACTCCATCCGCGAGCATGTCAAGGATGGAGATATATAGATTTGTAAAGTGCACACGGACCTGAATGTAGCAGATCTGTTGACTAAAGTACTCCCTAGGGCAAAACATGATCAACACCAGAACTCCATGGGTGTTAGATTTATCACTATGTGAACTAGATTATTGTCTCTACTGCAAGTGGGAGACTGAAGGAAATATGCCCTGAGAGGCAATAATAAAGTTGTTATTATGTATTCCTTGTATATGATAGATGTTTATTTTGCATGCTATAATTGTATTGATAGGAAACATCAATACATGTGTGTTTAATAAACAAAAAGGGTTCCTAGTCATGCCTCTCTTATAGACTAGCTTGTTGATTAACACGATGATCAAGGTTTCCTGATCATGGACATTGGATGTTGTTAATAACAAGGTCACACCATTGGTGGAATGATGTGATGAACATTCATCCGAAGTATAGCATTACGATCAAGTCATTGTGTTTATATTGTTATAAAATCATACGAAGTAATCTTTATCCTTAGACCAGGAGATCATGTTAATTGCTAACACCGGAAGAGTATCTTGATAACATCAAACGTCACACCGTAACAGGGTGACTATAAAGATGGGTTCAGTGCTACAATGGTGTTATGTTGAGGCTCATGGATCAAGAGTGGAATTTGTCAATCCAGATGACGGATAGATATACTCTGGGCCCTCTCGGTGATATCACATTAGGATAGCTTGCAAGCAAGTGATGTGATCACTAGAATGTTATATCACGGGAACGAGAAAAGAGTGCATGTCGGTAACGAGATCAAACTAGTTATGGATATACCGATGATCAAATCTCGGACATGTAATATATCGAGAGACAAAGGGATTTAGTTACAAGCGTTAAAGGTTCTCACGATCACAGGAGTCATCGTTGAATGTGTAGGAGTCAGTACGGATCTCCAGGTCCCGCTGCTGATTATTGATCGGAGAAGGGTCTCGATCATGTCTGCATTATTCGCGAACCGTAGGGTGTCACACTTAAGATTTACCGGACACCATTTTGGAGCACATATGTTTCAGACGAAAGAATTGCAAAGCGCAGGAATTGTTTCAATAGAAACCGGAAATTGTTTCGGGTGAAATTGCAGAAGGTGGTTCTGCATGTGATATTGAAATATTGCAAGGGGCTATATGTGAATGTTTGTTAATTAAAGTAATTAACAAAATTCTGAATAAATTTAATAAAAGAGTTTTATTAGATGAGAGAGCATTAAATTTGGAGAAACTTAATGCATTTAAAGTGGAGACTTTAAAAGGGAATGTGAAGAGGCATTTTAATGTGGAGGAGTTACCACCACATGAATGGGGAGGTGAGGTCACCCCCATGCATGCCATGGAGAGAGGGGGCACCCCCCCTCCTCCTATAAAAGGCCACCCATTCCCTCCTTCATCCAGACACCTCCTTGTGAAGGATCTCTCTCCCCCTCTAGAATTATTCCCCCATGGTCTCGGATTAGCGAGATACATGTTCCAGTGGCATTTAAATGCGGAAGAAGTTGCTGCTTCCGCTGGATCGCTGGAGCGAGGAGGTGGAGGTTGTCCGGTGGCTTGAACGTGTGTGCGAGTGCGGATGCGCTGCTGAGTTGCGGCGCTTGGACTTCCTTACGATCTTGAGATCGGCAAGTGTACGACTACATCAACCACGAGTTCCTACTCGTTAACAAAGCTCGTTGTCTTCGAGGGTATGTTCTCTATGGATGTATGTCCACCCGTTTGCTTTGTACCTAGTAGATAGATCTTGGCGTGTAGTTCACACCGTAGGAAAAATTTTGTTTTCTATGCTGCGGACCCAACAGAGGCGTGGCGCTACAAAAACGATGATATCTACGTGGGCCCAAAATGCTTTGGACCATGCATCAGAGCTACAATATTCCCGGAAGGATTCGCTATCTCAAGACATATTCAAGCCTACGACGGCATTGCTCGGCCAGATACCTGGCTACAGGATTTCTTCCAAGCTTGCTACATCGCCAAAGGCGGAAACAGCCTGGTCACAACCCAATATCTCCTACTCATGTTGCGGAAGACGGAACAATCATGGCTTAATGAACTTCCGGAGAACACCATTCACAACTGGTATGACATGCAAAGTGCGTTCTTTCGAAATTTCGAAGGCACATACCGGAGGCCCTATACGGTCGGAGACCTGCAGCGTTGCACCCAGAAGGCCAGAGAAACTTGTCGGGATTACCTCGGATGATGGATCGACACCAAGAACTCCTGTGAAGGAGTAAATGATCAAACTGTGATTGAAGCTTTCATTGCAGGTCTCCCAATTGGTCTACTGCATCATCGCTTGAAGTGCGACAAAGTCACTGATTTGGGAGAGATGATAGAAACAGCGAGCAAGTATGCAGATGCTGACGACGACACAAAGGGATTACTCAACGCCCTAGCTGTGCCACAGTCGGCAAAACAACCAAAGCAACAAGCTCAGAAGCGCAAAAATACCTCGGAAGAGAAACCCAATGCGGATACGGCAGTCGTCACTGCTACTTTCAGGTCTAGAGGATAAGGAGGACGCGGCGGAGGCTGCTGGCGTGGCCGTGGGACTTCGAGAGTTCAGGGTAGAGGAGATCAGCAACCTGGCAAAACCTACACCTGGGCCGACATTGCTAATAACCTTTGTGTACATCACTTAGATGCCAATGGGGGCTCGTCCCACACCAACGCTGAGTGTCGTTTTAATGACGACATCAAAAGAGACGATACCGCTGGCTATAGAGCTAAGCGGAAGAAGGGAAAGAAGAATCCCGAAAAAGATAAGGAGACCAAGGAAGATTCCGACATGGAGGAAGCTGGTGCTTCAAATCCCAAGCCGGAAGGAAAGAAAAAATTTCCGACCAAGAAAGACACTTATGTCACCTTCCTCGGATCTCAACCAGCAAAAGTCAAGAAAGCAGTTCTACATGCGCTCAACGCAATAGTTTCGGCTGTCCCTCAGTACCTGGACTGGTCGGAAGTGGCAGTCACATTTGACCATGCTGATCATCCTCCTAAGCTACATAGGAGAGGAAAATACGCCTTAATCGTCAATCCACTTATTGACGATTATGGATTCTCCAAGACCCTCATGGACGGTGGCAGCAGTATTAATATTCTCTATGTCGAAACGCTATGCTGGATGAAGATCTCGGAGACCCAACTAAACCATAGCTCTGTGATCTTTCACGGAGTTGTCCCAGGAAGACAAGCTAATTCCCTGGGAGAAATCACTTTGGATGTTACCTTTGGAACTCCAAAGAACTATCGGACGGAGGCACTTTCCTTCGAAGTGGTCCCGTTCAAGAGCGCGTACCACGCTATATTCGGACGTCCAAACTTCGGGCTTTTATGGCTCGTCTGTGTTACATTTACAATATGATGAAAATTCCAGGTCCCAACGGCGTAATCACCATCAGGGGAGACCCGAAGAAGGCGTGAGAGTGCGAGGATGGAAATGTCGCCTTTGCTGAAGCCGTGCTGCACGCCTAGGAGTACCAGGAGATCAAGAAGAGCATAGATCCGTCTGTGATGCCTACAACCAAGAAGGAGGTGACATAGCCAAATCCGGAGTTCAAGGCATCAGAAGAGACGAAGAAGACACCATTGAATGATGATGACCCCTCCAAGGTGACCTAGATAGGCGTAGGCCTAGATAGTGCATAGGAAAGCGTGCTCGTCAAGTTCCTCAAAGCAAATCAAGATATCTTCACATGGCAGCCATCTGACATGACTAAAGTACCTAGGTTACTTGCCGAGCACTCTCTAAATGTAAACCTGAACGCTAAACCCGTCAAACAGTCCTTACGATGTTTTGGCGACAAAAAGCGTAAGGCAATAGCTAAGGAACTAGCGCAGCTCGAGTTAGCCGGATTCATAGAAGAGGTCATCCACACTGAGTGGTCGGCCAATCCTGTAATGTCAAATAAGCACATGGCAGCGTATAAAGCTATCGTGGATGATTTATCTAAATCGTTTGAAGGGTTTGAAGTTCAACACATCCCTCGAGCAGAAAACAAGCAAGAAGATGCATTATCTCGAATAGGCTCTGCACGGAAAGAGGTCCCGGATGGTGCTTTTTTAGAGCACCTCAAAGTTCCCTCCATAAAGGGAGTAGATGAGGAATATACGACCAAATCCGACTCACCTCTAATAGCAGTTCTGGTTGTAATTCCCAGCTGGACTCAAACCTACCTTGATTATCTAGTAGATGGCAAATTACCTGAAGACGAGGTTTTGAGCCGGCAGATTATCCGACGAGCGAAAGCCTATACTATAGTTAAAGGTGATCTCTATAAGCGGAGTGTCTCTAGGGTTTTTTAGCGCTGCGTATCTCCGGAAGAAGGAGTGGAAATCTTAAGAGAAATCCATGAAGGCGAGTGTGGTCACCACGCTGCAGCCAAATCATTAGTGGCAAAAGCTTTTAGGCACGAATTTGTCTGGCTTGCAGCTCAGGCAGATGCCGAACGATTAGTCAAGACGTGCAAAGGTTGCTAAAAGTACACCAAACAAGCTCATGTTCCGGCTGATCAGTTGCAAACAATACCTATAACATGGCCTTTTGCGGTCTGGGGGCTTGATATGGTAGGACCATTTAGGCATGCTCCAAGTGGATTTACTCACTTCTTAGTGATGGTGGATAAATTCACAAAGTGGATTGAGGCTAAACCGTCACTAGTTGTGATGGAGCAACAGCCAAAAGATTTGTTGAGGATGTTATAATCCGGTATGGTTATCCGCATAGCATTATCACGGACAATGGGAGTAACTTTTCTATGGGAGAATTGGCCGAGTTCTGCAACAAACAAAATATCCGGCATGACATTGCGTGAGTCGCACATCCACAGGCTAACGGACAAGTCGATAGAGCGAATGGTTTAATCCTACAGGGCCTAAAACCAAGACTCGAAGCACCGCTACGACGTGCTACGGGGGCTTGGGCAGAGGAATTGCCATCTGTAATATGGAGTTTACGAACAACTCCGAACAGGTCAACCAGATACACACCTTTCTTCTTGGTCTATGGCGCAGAAGCAGTTCTTCCTACTGATTTGATTCACACTTCTCCTAGAGTGGCCGCGTATATTGAAGAGGATGCCGAGATTTCTCGACAAAATGATCTCGACTTAGTCGAAGAAGTTCGCATCGTTGCTGAGATGAGATCAACAGCCTATCAGCAGAAGTTACGCAAGTATCATAGCCAGAGAGTCAGAAACAGATCTTTCAATAAAGCTGATTTGGTTCTCCGGCTTGTGAAACAAAGAAAGCACAAACTTTGCCCAGTATGGGAAGGGCCCTTTTTGGTTAGTCGAGTATTGCACAATGGTTCGTACTACTTAACTGACACGAGGCCAGTCAAAGAAAGACCTGCTGCTAAGAAGAGAAAGAGAGCTGGAGGCAGTACAAATCCGGATGAGTTAGACAGACCATGGAATATTGCTCAGCTACGTCCCTTTTACTCTTAGTTTATCCTTCATTGTAATCATACATTTTTACATGTTCTGTGAGAAATAAAAGTCTTGGTTGCCTCAAAGTTTTTTTGAGAAGTTTTACCATCTTAATTCCGAATGATCATGTCATAGTCGAAAATCCCAGAATACTTGAAAGTATTTTATGCTCATGCTTGTTCTGGTTTAGATTTTCGATTCTAAAATTGCTACCTTCAGGTATAACTCTAAAGTTTCTAGTCTATGCTTTGGTTATTTGTCTGATTGCCGGATGCGGGTATTTTCCGAGTAGTGAATTGTTGGTACTAGAAGCCGGCTTTGTTTCCCAGTTTAAACTGGTTTAGCAATTGAGCTTTGTTGCTCGGCAAAGTTTCCGTACAGAAGGTTTAGCCGGCTCACGAAAGGGACGAGGCGGAAAGCCAGATAAACGGTAAGTATAGACGAAAAAGTATAAGTGCTCATGTAAACATTTCAGGCACACAAAATTTAAAGCCAAAAGAGCTGAATAGATCAAAAGCTTAGCACTAGCAAAATTATAGTACCACATATTTACAGGCCCGTCATGTTTCTCAGAATAATATAATTGTTTCTGGCAATCTATGATGCAGGAGGAGAGGAAGGAGCTGCCGGCTCGCTAGATACATCGCCTTGATATCGTTCCGAGATGTCTAGATCCGATACGGTATGTTCATCGTCAGAAACTTCTGCTGATTCTTCGGGAGTCGGAGGCGGCGTGTCCACGCGGGTGAAGAAGGGAGTGTCGTAGCTGGTTAGGTCAGCTACATGGCACCCATATCCGGCACAGGAGTCCATGGTTGCCTTGATGTCTTGCTCATGTCCATCTTCATCCACCTTGTAGTACCCTCTGGTCACTTGCCATATCTCCATGCTTCCATGGTGGCTCATGACCATGGTGAGAGTGTTCTATGCTGGGGATCAAGCGTAGGACATGTTCCAATCCTCAACAAGTTGCGACATCTCCTTCGCCTTGTCCCGCACCTGAAAATCCGACATGCTATGCATGTACGGAATCTTGAGAGCTTCGCCAATATCCTCAAGGGATTGGCGGAAGTCATGAAGTAGGTCACCGACTTGGGTAAGCCGATGGGTGCGAGGCTCGGTGGAGGTGGAGTCCTTCAAGTTCAGAGGACCTATACACAAAAATAGTTAAGAAAATCCGACATTGAAAGAAGTCGAAGAAAATAGACAAATCAGACAGATGGGACATACCGAAGATGACGTCGTCAACTTTGGTCTTCTCTTCTCGAAGAGTTCGGAGTTCAGCCCGGAGCGCCTCAGAAATGTCCTTCTCTCTGCACAACTCATTATTGAGGTCCGAGATTTTCTGATCTTGAGCACCAATCTTACGATCACGCTCGTCAGTAGCCATGGAGGAGGATTCGAGAACTTGAGCGATGCTCTTCTCATGATCCGCCTTAAGCTTCTCCAGCTCTTGGCGAAGTTCTTTGTTCTCCACCACCAAGGTTTTGAGGTTCTCGGCCTCTTCAATCATAGCGTAGGACTGTTTCACCAGCGCTGTAAGTCAAAAAAGAACAACAGTTCAGGAAAAAAATCGACTATGAAAACACAAAGTCAAGATTTGAGTCTCGGAATGTTTACCTTTGGCCTCATCCTTGGATACATTCAGCTCAGCATTTTCAAGTTGGAGAGATTTGATCTCTCTCCGCTTGTTGCAGATATTCTTCAACAAATCCTGGTTATATGAATTAACTTTCTATAAGTCAGAATACCCAGAGTCAGAAGTCTACTGAAGACTCGGGCTAATATTGTTACTAATATCAGCAAGAACCTTGGGGGCTACACTAGTTCATTCTTTGGCATCCTAAGGAAGGATAAACTCAGAATAAATATCCTACTTCATGCTTGGGGGCTAGATGATATGATATACAATAAAGAAAAATGTGAGTTAGAATTCCGACTTACATGATGTTCATGTGTGAGCTTGCTCAGACATATGTTCAACTCGGTGGAAAGTTTCTCGGCGAGGGTGAGTGGAATAATCGGAGGTGGTGGAAGCACACCAGCTCTAAGTCCCTCGTCGCGAATGTGAAGTTGTTCAAGAAGGTCGGAGTACTTGATGTCTTCTGCCTCTTGCGCTTCTTCTTCGGTAGAGAGATTTGTCTTCTCTAGGCATTGCCTGGCCAGCTGCTGGATCCCTTCCGTAGATTTCCGGGATAAGCCAAACTTGGCAAGACCCAGATTGTTGAGAAAGTTTTCGGCAAAGATCTCTGCCGAGGGATCATTACCCGAAGAGGGTTCACCCTTATCTAAATCTGACACACTCATGGTGACATCAGTTTGTGATTCAAGGATCGCTGGTTCCGTTGAAGGAGCCGGATCTTCTGCGACATCCGGCGAAGGAGTAATCACTAGCATTGCATAGGATTGGGGGGCAGTAGTCGGAGGAGCCACGACAGGGGAAGCTATGGTCAGCTTCATCTATCGCAGGGGCTTCGAAGAAGTTCCCTTGCCCTTACCCTTGATGAGCTGCTTAGCTCTGAGAATGTAATAGAGTCGAAAACATTACATCTCGGAAGAAAATTCGGGAAAGGTACAAAGGCGAAAAGTTGTGTTGAAAGTTACCTCTTCACGACGGACACCTCCTTTGTGCCAACAACCACTATCGGATCCTTGCGCTTCTTGGGCACAATGTCCGGAAATGAGACCAGTTCAACCTCCTGAGAGAACTCTGGAGGATATCCCTCGAGCGGAGCAAATTCCGACTCGGGGAGGTCAGCAAGCTAAAAAGAAGAAAACATATCAGTATTGCGATATAACTTAAAGAATGAAACACATAGATAGGTTTATTGTTAAAATCTTACTGGTACAACAGGGTTTTCCGCTATGTGCATGTCCAAAGAAACCTCCGGGATCCTCCTTTCGATCCGCTCCCTTATCAGCCATTTAATCTGGCTTATATAACCTTGCGAGGTGTAGGCTTTGGGGCTGATGCGGAGGGAATCTTTTTTGGACGACGTGATGGAGTGCATCGGTCGGTCTCCGTGGTACTGAAGGGGTTGGATCCGACATGACACCCAACATTGGACCAAGTCGGATCCCTTCAATCCTTTGTGTTTAATCAGATATTCGATCCGCCTCTTAGCGAGGATCAGATCGTCACTGAGAGCCGGAGGTGCCTCGTCCCAAGATGGTTGGGCCGTGGCGGCTCCGTCGATAAAAGCCGGCAAAGCAGTGGCTTTACCGGGAGAAGGAACGTCTTTGTGGTAAAAGAAAGTGGATGGCCATTTTTGACCGAGTCACTGGCTAGAATCTTTGGATAGGCGCGATCACGCCTAACCGAAAAGCTAATTGTATCGGTAATATAAGGATTACCGGCAGTGATAGAATTTCTCTAGACATATAAGTAGTACCGGAATAAGGTAAGACTCGGCCTAATGCCGAGAAATCCCTCGCACAAAGCCGCATCGGCGCTCATCTCTAGGAGGGAGTTGGGAGGAAGATGGTGGAGTTGAATACAATAGTGATCTATCACCTCGGAAAAGAATTCCGAGGGAGGAAATGACAGACCACTATCGAGGTGGGTGCCGAAGTGTACCCTCTCGTCGGCGCGCGGGTTGGGGATGGTCTCGCCGGAGCCGCTCCACCAGTCGCCGGCATGGAGGAGCCCTTCTTTCTCCACGCCGTGGAGCTTCTCGTCGTCCAGCACGCAGGGGATCCAGACCCCGCGATAGCTTTCCTTCTCCGCCGTCGCTGCCTCCGCCGTCGCTGCTGCCGCAGCCAAGCCAGAGGATGAAGACGAAGCCATTCTTCTGGAGCGTCGGTGACCTTAGATGGGTGGCGCTGGGAGTTTGGGAAGCAGGGGAGCTCTGTGCGCGAGGGAGATTTTGAGGAGAAGAAGCGGCGAGGGAACATGTGAAGAGAGATGAAGAAGAATCCTCACCTCTTATATCCACCTAACCGCGCCAAGATTCGTGCAAATGACGCTGTATAACCGCCACGCGTCGTGGAAGGAATTAGGAAGGACCCACGCGATGATTACGTCGCTTCGATCTCCGTGTACGCATTGAAACGGCGCCTCGGTTCCGCGAACGGACCCTGTGATCGTCTTGTGAGGATGTTTGTCAGATGACGTGACTTGACCATGACGAGTGTCAGATGATGTCAGAGACCAAGTTCCGGCTTAGTTTGAAATCAAGCTGGAAAATCTGAGGAACATATTGATAGGTCTGACTTATTTTTAAGACGTGGATTGTATTTTTTGTTGCGAAGTTTCAGGAACCCTTCAAGATTCTGCAAGCCGAAGATCAAGCTAGACGATTATGAATCCGACTTTGGATCTTGGAGACTTCTGGGGGCTGTTGTTGGGGATATACTTTCCGGGTATCCTCACAGTTCCTCACTGAACAGGGTGGCCCACTTCGGGTTAGAGCTTTGCTTCACGGGCGGCCCAGTCAGGAAGAAAAAGACGGAGTCCAATCCGGCTACGGTAAGGCCCGGAAGACTTTCCGACTTAGGCCCATAGTGTTACTTGTAGTTCAAGATGTACTCTGTAACCGACTGTTAGTCGTAGCCGGATAGATATCTCCTATAAACCCTAGGCCGAATATCTATATAAGCCGTCCTAGGGAGAGCCTTTAGGGCACCTACCTCAATAGTCTACAAACTCGCACAGGCGAACCCTTGTAACCCATATTCCGCCTCTGCCGTATTACTGGATTGCTAGAAGGAGTAGGATCAGTCCAAAGCCGGCGGATTCGAACCTGGGTAAACTTGTGTGCTCACCATCCTGGAACACCGTATGTCTCACACCCCTCTCTTTCGCACGCCTCGAGGACCCCCTCATGGCGTACTTGTCATCAATCCGATGATAGTGGATCCATGTGTTGTTCATGAAAAGAACAGACATGCAATGACATTGCTGGATCCTTATGTGGTTTGTTTAGAGTAACAGACATGCAATGACACTGGGTGTGGTTCATGAAAAGAACAGACAGGCAATGACACTGATGGATCCATGTGTGGTTCATGAAAAGAACACACATGCAATGACACTGGTGGATCCTTATGTGCTTCATGAAAATAACAGACATGTAATCACACTAGTGGATCCTTATGTGGTTTGTAAAAAGAACAGACATGCAATGACACTGGTGGATCCTTATGTTGTTCATGATAAGAACATACATGCAATGACACTGGTGGATCCTTATGTGGTTTGTTTAGAACAACACACATGCAATGACACTAGTGGATCCTTATGTGGTTTGTTTAGAAGAACATACATGTAATGACTCTAGTTGTCGTTCATGAAAAGAACACACATGCAATGACACTGGTGTATCCATGTGTGGTTCCTCAAAAGAACAGACATGCAATCACACTAGGTGGATCCATGTGTGGTTTGTTTAGAAGAACACACATGCAATGACTCTAGCTATGGTTCATGAAAAGAACACATATGCAATGACACTAGTGGATCCATGTGTAGTTTGTGAAAAGAACAGACATGCAGTCACACTAGGTGGATCCATATGTGGTTTGTTTAGAAGAACACATGCAATGACTCTAGCTGTGGTTCATGAAAAGAACACACATGCAATGACACTGGTGGATCCATGTGTTGTTCATGAAAAAAACAGACGTGCAGTGACATTGGTGGATCCTTATGTGGTTTGTTTAGAGTAACTGACATGCAATGACACTGGGTGTGGTTCATGAAAAGAACAGACATGCAATGACACTGGTGGATCCATGTGTAGTTCATGAAAAGAACACACATGCAATGATACTGGTGGACCCTTATGTGGTTCATGAAAAGAACAGACATGTAATGACACTGGTGGATCCTTATGTGGTTTGTGAAAAGAACAGACATGCAAGGACACTGGTGGATCCTTATGTGGTTCATGAGAAGAACAAACATGCAATGACACTGGGTGTGGTTGATGAAAAGAACAGACATGCAATGACACTGGTGGATCCATGTGTGGTTCATGAGAAGAACAGACATGCAATGACACTGGTGGATCCATGTGTGGTTCATGAAAAGAACTGACATGCAATGACTCTAGTTGTGGTTCATGAAAAGAACAAACATACAATGACACTGGTGGATCCATATGTGGTTTGTGGATGTAACAGACATGCAATGATTCTAGTTGTGATTCATGAAAAGAACAGACATGGAATGACCATGGTGGATCCATGTGTGGTTCATGAGGAGAACACACATCTAATAACACTGGTGGATCCTTATGTGGTTCATGAAAAGAACAAACATGCAATGAGACTGGTGGATTCTTATGTGGTTTGTTTAGAAGAACACACATGCAATGACATTGGGTGTGGTTCATGAAAAGAACAGACATGCAATCACACTAGGTGGATCCATGTGTGGTTTGTTTAGAAGAACACACATGCAATGACTCTAGCTGTGGTTCATGAAAAGAACACACATGCAATGACACTGGTGGATCCATGTGTGGTTTGTGAAAAGAACAGACATGCAATCACACTAGGTGGATCCATGTATGGTTTGTTTAGAAGAACACGCATGCAATGACTCTAGTTGTGGTTCATGAAAAGAACACACATGCAATGACACTGGTGGATCCATGTGTGGTTCATGAAAAGAACAGACATGCAATGACACTGTTGGATCCTTATGTGGTTTGTTTAGAGGAACAGACATGCAATGACACGGGTGGATCCTTGTGTGGTTCATGAAAAGAACACACATGCAATGACACTGGTGGATCCATGTGTGGTTCATGAAAAGAACAGACATGCAATGAGACTGGTGGATCCTTATGTGGTTTGTTTAGAGGAACATACATGCAATGATACTGGGTGTGGTTCATGAAAAGAATAGACATGCAATGACACTGGTGGATCCATGTGTGGTTCATGAGAAGAACAGACATCCAAGGACACTGGTGGATCCATGTGTGGTTCATTAAAAGAACTGACATGCAATGACTCTAGCTGTGGTTCATGAAAAGAACAGACATGCAATGACACTGGTGGATCCATATGTGGTTTGTGGAAGTAACATACATGCAATGACTCTAGCTGTGATTCAAAAAAGAACAGACATGCAATGACACTGGTGGATCCATGTGTGGTTCATGAAAAGAACACACATACAATGACACTGGTGGATCCTTATGTGGTTCATGAAAAGAACAGACATGCAATGACACTAGGTGGATCGATGTGTGGTTTGTTTAGAAGAACACACATGCAATGACTCTAGCTGTGGTTCATGAAAAGAACACACATGCAATGACACTGGTGGATCCATTTGTGGTTTGTTTAGAAGAACAAACATGCAATCACACTGGGTGTGGTTCATGGAAAGAACAGACATGCAATGACACTGGTGGATCCTTATGTGGTTTGTTTAGAAGAACACACATGCAATGACACTGGGTGTGGTTCATGAAAAGAACAGACATGCAATGACACTGGTGGATCCTTATGTGGTTTGTTTAGAGGAACATACATGCAATGACACTGTTGGATCCTTATGTGGTTTGTGAGAAGAACAGACATGCAATGACTCTGGCTGTGGTTCATGAGAAGAACACACATGCAATGACACTGGTGGATCCATGTGTGGTTTGTGAAAAGAACAGCATGCAATCACACTGGCTGTGGTTCATGAGAAGAACACGCATGCAGTGACACTGGTGGATCCTTATGTGGTTTGTTTAGAGGAACATACATGCAATGATACTGGGTGTGGTTCATGAAAGAACAAACATGCAACGACACTGGTGGATCCATATGTGGTTTGTGAAAAGAACAAACATGCAATCAAACTGGGTGGATCCATGTGTGGTTCATGAGAAGAACACACATGCAATGACACTGGTGATTTGTGGTTTGTGAAAAGAACAAACATGCAATGACTCTAACTATGGTTAATGAAAAAAGCAGACATGCAATCACACAGGTGGATCCATGTGTGGTTTATGAGAAGAACACACATCCAATGAACTCTAGTGGATCTATCTTGGCATAATTTAATGTATTCCATGATGTATTTCATTGTACAAGACACTTTCCATTTTTATACTACTCAGTTTTGCCCTTGGTTTTATGTGGTACTACTTAGTTTTGCCCCCTCTCTCTATCTTTCGTAGAACCCCAAAGCTGTGCTCACCCTGTCTGCTACTCCCTGATTGGTTGTCATAGTTGTCACGCGGATTGTGCGCACCAACCGTTGATTCTGTGCGATCCAACGATGATCATTGCACACGTCGTGCCCTTCACGGTACAACATGAGACAGCACGGGCGTCTCCCTCAGCGAGACTTCTATAGGAAGGAACACGATGCCGTCCATGGAAAAATTCGTCGAGCAGTCATGTCGAGTTTAATCAAGTCTAAAAAGCCTACTACTACTACTACAACACATGCACAGGGCAACGGGGTCATCGAGTGTACAGTTGTCGCGGGATGCTGCAATTTATTACCACTTGATTTTAATAAGACATATCCCATTTTTACACAGCGCTCTCAATCTCACTTCCAACTGGGCCCTACCGCTAGAAACTTCCACGAGTCAAGGGCCCCCCTCGAGTAGATCTAACGTTGCCAGAAATTGGTTTCGCACCACTTGCATGCAATGGAATCGAGGTCTTCCATGACCGTGTTTTCAATGCAGCTCTAAAGTGGAGATTGTGGTTGTTTCAAAAAAAGGGTGGAGATCGTGGTAGCCCCCCGCCCCTCGCCGACCACACATGTGCACTCTAGGACTATGAACGGTCCGGTGTTTATGACCCCCCTAGACCTTCTTCTTCCATGAGCTCGTGTCATTTTACCCAGTATGTCTAGTCCCAAGACCCCAATCTACATCTACCGCGTGCACTGAAGCTCCCTCACTTGCACTACCTCCTTCCCTTGGTGCGCCATGAAGCGTATACATGAAGACGAGCGGGAGGCAAAGCCAGTTGAAGGCGCAGGAGCAGATGGCTCGGTCTTTGCCTAGTAGGCGGAGGCATCTTCTCAGGGCACGAATGCCGCTCGTCGCCGCGCCATCGAGGGTGCGAGATCATCCGTCTAGCCAGTAGCCATCGCCGCCGAGCAGAAGGTGGTAGCCGTCGCCGCCGAGCAGCAGGTGCTAGCCGTCGCCGTAGAGAAGTAGGTAGTAGCCGTCGCTGCCGAGAAGCAGGTGGTCGACAATATCGTGGTGCCAGCGGCAGATCTGGATGGGGGGCAGGTGGCAGGCTGGTGCTATACATCAATGACCCCATCGCCGTACAAGAAATCTTAGATGCAATTGCGGAGAATGACGAGTTCGAGAAGCAGGTCCATGATGGGGAGTCTGAGGTACTACATTGCTAGCTTCTATATTCGCAGCCGCAGTTTTCACTGTTCATACATAGGATTTGCTCAATCGTGTACAGATTGATTTGCTCTTGAAGTAGGATAGTATATATATGGTTCGATCGGTCGATTGATGCATTTTCCATCTAGTCACAAACAATATAGGTTGTGCTGTTGGTATTCTGGTTCTCCGACTCCATCGATGAAAAAACGAGGCCCTAATTTTTTTCTCGTATGGAACCTCTATATATAATCTTTGTATTGTTTATGATTTATGAATGCGTTGTATGATGCATATGTATATCCCTGACTATTATTTTGTACGATTACATTTCAATTTCTTATTATGGCCATTGATTCAAATTTGCCCCAAACAGAGGCAGACACATTGGTGTCAGATTTTTTCAGGGATGAGTGAGCGAACCTGGGACCATGTACAAGATCAATATAAGTTGTGCAATTTTTACTTGGTTCGCTTACGCCATCTCTGTAGAAACTTACGAGGCTGCAATCTTTATTCTCCATTCATAGAACTATGATATTTGAATTATCTATTCCATGCATTCATAGTGTATAAGAATTACATTTTAGTTTGTCACCGAGGCCGATGATTGAAATTTTCCCCAATAGAGTTCAAGGGGAGACACGTATGATGGTTTCGTGTTTTAGGGATGGGTTGATGAACCTGAGGCAGCAATGCACACAAACAATATAGGTTATGCTGTTGGTACTTTGGTTCTCCAACTCCATCTCTGAAAGAAATTATGAGACCCTTGATTTATTCTCATATGCAACTACATATATGATCCTTGATTTGTTTCTGATCTTTTAATGATTGGTATGATGCATATGTATATGAATGGTTTTGATCATAAGTATTTTTAACATGTACCTGAAGATTAATTGTTTGGTTTTTTATTTATAATTACAATATTTAGGCTTGTTTTTGTTCCTGACTATGTATATCCCTGAATAATGTTTTGTATGATTACATTTGAATTTCTTATTATGGCGAATGATTCAAATTTGTCCCAAAAGAGAGGCAGACACATTGGTGTCTGATTTTTTTAGGGATGAGTTAGCGCACCTGGGGCCATGTACAAGATCAATATAAGCTGTGCAAGTGTTACTTGGTTCGCTTACGCCATCCCTGTAGAAACTTATGAGGCTACAATCATTATTCTACATTCATAGAACTATGATTTTCGAATTATCTATTCTATGCATTCATAGTGTATAAGAATTACATTTTAGTTTGTCACCGAGGCCGATGATTTAAATTTGCCCCTAAAGAGTTCAAGGGGAGACACATATGATGGTGTCGTGTTTTAGGGATGGGTTGGTGAACCTGAGGCAGCAATGCACACAAATAATATAGGTTGTGCTGTTGGTACTTTGGTTCGCCAACTCCATCTCTGAAACAAATTATGAGACCCTTGATTTATTCTCATATGGAACTACATATATGATCCTTGAATTGTTTCCGATCTTTTAATGATTGGTATAATGCATATGTATATGAATGGTTTTGATCATAAGTATTTTTAACATGTACCTGAAGATTAATTGTTTGGTTTTTTATTTATAATTACGATATTTAGGCTTGTTTTTGTACCTGACTATGTATATTCTTGAATAATGTTTTGTACGATTACATTTCAATTGCTTATTGTGGCCAATGATTCAAATTTGTCCCAAAAGAGAGGCACACACATTGGTGTCAGATTTTTTCAGGGATGAGTTTGTGAACCTGTGGCGATGTACAACAACATTACAGGTTGTGCAATTCTTACTTGGTACACTGACTCCATCCCTGAAGAAACTTATGACCCACCTAGATTTATCCTACATTCACTCTGATGCAATTATTTGTCATTGTGTTGAGATGAAATGATATATGAATCGATCAAACTATTGCTGAGATGCTTTATCTTTGATATCCACGGATATATTGTCTTACATATAGATGTTGTCAATTCTTGAGTTGTAATACAATTCAATCATATGTATGAGTTCTAAGTTATGTTCTTAAAAATAAATAGGATGATGATGATGATGAAGTGGACGATAGCAAGGTATCCAGGGACAACAAGAGCCACTACGTGCTGAGCCGGTTACGGTGTGGGCTAATCTGTTTCCATCATAGGAGGAGACTGTTTTGCCCATTCTGTGGCAAAGCTATCAACGTGGACCTCAACAACCTGATCTAGCACGCAGAGGGCATTGACAGAGGCGGAGGCAGAAGCCATAGGCCGATTACCTTGGCACGGCACGCAGCCTACGGCAAATTCCTCCGGGAGTATGTCAGGACTGTCCTATATCCCATCGACTATGCTGTCGCTGCCTCCTGATGATAAACCCCTGCCTTGCTAGGCGTCTCCGTGTCCCGGCCTCCTGCTGTCGCCCCTGCTTTTATTTTGTTTTAGTTAATTATTACATGTGTGTGGCATGTAAGACAATATATCCGTGGTGTCTCTAGTGAACCTTCTATATTAATTTACTCCTTTATATGGAGTGCCTTAAAATTTCTAGTGTTCAATTATATTACTAATCATGCTCATGCACACTACAAAATTATTTCTAGTGCTCGATTATATTATAATTGTCAAAGAATACATCAACAAGTTAAATTGGTCGAAATTTTGTATTGAAGTAACTAAATGATCTCACATCGGCGGTGGACATTGGCATCAGCCGAAGACCTTGGAGCGGCACGCAGTCTTCAACAAATTCCTTGCAGGTTCAACAACGGGTTGCCACCGCCCAGCTCCGAATTCGCTTACAGGTCCAACATGACAAAACTTGAGCTACCCAAGAGACCTCGACAGAGGTGGCCAAATTGGTGCGGGTGCAACCACGGTGGAGCTCGGATTCTAGAGCAGGAAAACAGAACTGAGCATGGTCGACACGGTGACAGATCTCACCGGGAACCAATTCTCGTTCCCGCACCGTGCCATGGGTGCGTCCATGGTGAGGGCGAGCTCCGACTCGGGATGGGGAAGAGAGCGGGGCCGAGCAGGTTCGTCACGTCCCAGCTCTGCGCCATGGCCGCTACCACAGATTGCCACTCCAGGGAAGAAGAAGACGCGTAATAGATGCATGCGCCAACGCTGCAAGCCTACAGGGAGGAGAGCTAAGCCGAGCAGGTTCGTCCACGTCCCAGCTCCGCGCCATGGCTGCGACGCCCCGTAGATTGCTGCTCCGGGGAAGAGGAAGACGCGTAATGGATGCAGGCGCCAACGCTGCAAGCGTAATTGACACCTAAGCGACGGGAGTGACATAACGGCGATAACTGACAGCCAACTTGACAGTCGTTAGCCTGATTTTTTGTATTGAAACATAAAGTTGAATTCGTGCCGAAAAAGACCCTCTGAGTATTTGGCACACCAACTGTAGTCATCCCGGCTGATTTCAGGGAACTTGGGTACCGCGTTGCATGGGCGACCCAACTTTCGGGCCGTAAAATGATATTCTCCTTGATGAGGGCAGCCTTGACTAGTCCTAGTCCAACGATCGTAGATCCGTGCATGGCGGACCGTGGGTCTCGAGCCGGAGCCTAGTTGTTGAGTAGGTACATGGTGGCCGCTGTTACAGCTACTTTCGGTGTTTTCGAGAGTACATTGCCCTGCGTGTCCACCATCATGGACGTGAAATCGATGATCCAAGTGGCTTCTGCTCATTCCTTCTCGGTGAGGTGAGCCAGTCGATAACTTCTTCTAGAAGTTGTATGATCGTTGCCTTTGGAGGAGGATCCTCCAATGGAAGAGAGCTGAGCTTGCCGAAGGCTCGACTGGTCTGCCGCCCTCCTGCGCTCTTCGAGCTGAGCGATTACCTATTGCTGGCGCTTAAACTCCTCCTTGAGTAGCCAGTGGTAGCCCATCGGCATGTCTTGTGATGAGTTTGGTGGCAGGGGCTTACCCCGCAGGGCTTCCCTGCAGTGGGCCCACTTAGCGTTGTTGAGCTTGATCAGCACGCGTTCACGGGTTTGCTCATTCGCTGAGAGGTTCGGCTGATTCTCTGGGATGGGCCCTTCTGGCCCATTGTTAGTGGGGGGGCGTTGGTGACTGGGATACCAATGCTAGTGCCGGTGTTTTCCCGAGTGCCTCCATTGCCGCCCATGTTGATGACAATGCACATGTAATGGCTGGGGAAGCTATTGCTCCTATAGATTTCAGATCCGGAGCCATAGGCTCCATCTCCTATCGCCAGATCGCCCAGATTGGACTTGCAACCGCTGTCGATGTCCGTATTTCCGACTGAAGTCGGGGCGTTGAGTTCGCTCAGGGTGCCGATCAGCGGTGGAAACCACGATGCAGCAGTAATCGCTAGAACCTTCGGCTGATCAGGGAGGCAAAGTGTGCCCAACCAACTAACTTGGAAGTGTAAGTTCCTTATTGCCAGACCAATTCTGTCGCCCATGAATTCGAAATCCGGGTGAGTGGCCGGCGTGTGGACACTGAAGTCGGAGGCATCTACCGGCTAGCAAACAAGCACAAAAGGGGACACAAGATTTACCCAGGTTCAGGCCTTGTAGAGGACCCTACTCCTGCTTGTCTACTATTGGAATTATCGAAGAGTCGAAAGCTATAGGGGTTTATAGATGCAATCTGGTGATGGTGTGGAAATTAGGGTTGCGAATATCCTCCTCGCCACCCCCTCCTAGCCTTTATATAGATAGGCTAGGTCTCAGGATAGCAGGCCGAGTCGGTTACATATTAGGGTTTTCCCTTTAAAGTTCTATCTTGAGTTTGCCGTGTGCTGCAAGGAGTCGAAGCCTCCTAGGCCATCCGATGTTCGAATGGGCCTTAGCATTGCCGTGGGCTTCATCTGGGCCAGACCATATATACTGATCACGAGTACCTGCAGGGTATGCCCACGTTAGATAGTGTTCCGTTAGTTTCCTTGATTCCCATATTGATGAAGGAAATATGCCTTGAGAGGCAATAATAAAGTTGTTATTATGTATTCCTTGTATATGATAGATGTTTATTTTGCATGCTATAATTGTATTGATAGGAAACATCAATACATGTGTGTTTAATAAACAAAAAGGATTCCTAGTTATGCCTCTCTTATAGACTAGCTCGTTGATTAACAAGATGCTCAAAGTTTCCTGATCATGGACATTGGATGTTGTTAATAACGAGGTCACAGCAATTGTGAAATGATGTGATGAACATTCATCCGAAGTATAGCATTACGATGAAAGTCATTATGTTTATATTGCTATAAAATCATACGAAGTAATCTTAGTCCTTAGACCATGAGATCATGTTTATTGCTAACACCGGAAGAGTATCTTGATAACATCAAACGTCACACTGTAACAGGGTGACTGTAAAGGTGGGTTCAGTGCTACGAAGGTGTTATGTTGAGGTTCATGGATCAAGAGTGGAATTTGTCAATCCCGATGACGGATAGATATACTCAGGGCCCTCTCGGTGATATCACATTAAGATAGCTTGCAAGCAAGTGATGTGATCACTAGAATGTTATATCACGGGAACGAGAAAAGAGTGCATGTCGGTAACGAGATAAAACTAGGTATTTGGATACCGATGATCGAATCTCGGACATGTATTATATCATGAGACAAAGGGATTAAGTTACTAGCGTTAAAGGTTCTCACGATCACAGAAATCATCGTTGAATGTGCAGGAGTCAGTGTGGATCTCTAGGTCCCGCTTCTAGTTATTGATCTAAGAGGAGTCTCAATCATGTCTGCATTATTTGCGAACCGTAGGGTGACACATTTAAGGGTTCTCGGACACCATTTTGGAGCACATATGTTTCAGACGAAAGGATTACAAAGCACATGAATTGTTTTGATAGAAACCAGAATTGTTTCAGGTGAAATTGCAGAAAGTTATTCTGCATGTGATATTGAAATGTTGCAAGGGGTTTTATGTGAATGTTTGATAATTAAAGTAATTAACAAAATTCTGAATAAAATAAATAAAAGAGCTTTATTAATTGAGAGTTTCATTAAATTTGGTGGAAATTTAATGCATGTGAGTGGAATTTTGGGTGGAACTTGAATTGATGTGAGTGGAGCTTCCACCACATGAATGAGGAAGAGGGGAGGGCACCCCCCTTGGACGCCGGCCATGGGAGGGGAGTAACCCCCCTCTCCTATAAAGAGCCCCCCTCTCCTCCCTCACAAAGCACACCTCCTCGTGAAGGATCTCTCTCCCATCTAGATATTCCCCATGGTATCGAATTAGCGAGATACGTGTTCCTGGTGGCCTTGCGTCTGGAAGGAGTTGATGCTTCCGCTGATTCGCTGGAGCGATGAGGTGGAGGTTGTCCGGTAGCTTGAACGTGTGTGCGAGGACGAATGCACTGGTGATTTGTGGCGCTAGGACTTCCACATGATCTTGAGATCGGCAAGCGTACGACTACATCATCCACGAGTTCCAACTCGTTAACAAAACTCTGTTGTCTTCGAGGGTAAGTTCTCTATGGATGTATATCCACCCGTTGCTCTATATCTAGTAGATATATCTTGGCATATAGTTCTCATCGTAGGAATTTTTTTGTTTTCTATGTTGCGAACCCAACAGTGGTATCAGAGCCTGATCTCTGCGTAGGTGCTTTGCATGGGTAGTACACATATGTTTATATGTGGGCGATGATGATCATATAATTGCTTCTTACATGTATGTTGGATATTGGTGGCATAGTGGGATGAAGCATCCCGGACCAACCTTACATGTCATCGTACATGAGACCGGTTCCACGACTGACATGCAACTAGTTTTGCTTAAGTGGCTGGTGGGTGTCTGTCTCTCCTACTACAGTTAATATCTGATTTACAATGAGTTGCTAATAACTTGGTTATCCTCGTTGTGGTTCCATGTTCGTAGGTAAGACCAGTTCTATCTCTGAAAGCCCTAAGCCACGTAAAACATGCAATGGATAAATTAGAGGCGTCTAGTTTAGATCGTTGCTAGGCTAGTGTATTGATATGGTAATGTTGTAAGTAGATGAATGGTAGATACTCTTACAACACACTTAACGTGTAAGTTCCGCCTTACACACAAAGGAATGATAGATATCATATCACGATGCAAATGATAGAGATCAAATGCATGGACCATATCATCTCACTTTACACATTAGATGTTTACATCTTATACTGCTAGTTTGGCGCTTTCAGTAGCATTGTAAGATGATCCCTCATTTAGATATCAAGAAAAAATGTGTTCTTCCTTGAGTATGCACTGTTCTATGGATCGTGTTTCGAGACATCACGTGATGATCGGGTGTACTCGACTCCGCGCTTTCATACAACAGGTGTAAGACAGTTTTACACACGCGAATACTAAGGTTCTTACTTGGCGAGCCTAGCATGTACAAACATGGCCTCGGAACACGGACCAAAAGGTTAAGCATGAGTCATATAGTTGATATGATGCCCATATAGATGCTCGCCTTTGAAGCTACACCGACTCACGTGATGATCGGACTTGGTGTAGTGGATTTGGTTCATGTAATCACCAAAAAGACACGGTGGATGTTGTTTTTGAGTGGGAGTTCATTAGTAATTTGGATTAGTTGAACTCAATCTATCATAAACTTAGTCTAAATAAACTTTACAAATTTTGTTGTAGATGGCACCACCTGCTTTTAATTTCAATGTGTTCATGGAGAAAGAGAAACTTGCTGCGAATGGTAGCAACTTCACCAACTGGGCTATGAATTTGAGGACTCTCCTCACTGCTACACGAAAGCAATATGTGCTAGAGGGGCCGCTAGGCCCCCCACCAGCTCCCGATGCCCCTGACGAGGAAACGAATGTCTATATAACTCGTCAGGAGGAACACAACTTAGTTCATTGCGGCATACTGTACGGGCTAGAGCTAGAAC
Organism: Avena insularis; assembly: GCA_023614405.1. Lineage (NCBI taxonomy): Eukaryota > Viridiplantae > Streptophyta > Magnoliopsida > Poales > Poaceae > Avena > Avena insularis. The sequence continues at coordinate 122,557 of JAJUPC010000450.1, forward strand.
TTCGAAAGTATTTCGAAAATGGAAATGCCTTTGATACCATTGGAGAATTGAAAATGATTTTCGATACCCATGTTGCCGTAGAGAGTTATAATGCTTCTGAAAAGTTCTATAGCTGCATGATGGAGGAGAACAGCTCCGTTAGTGAGCACGTACTCAAAATGTCTGGGTATGCTGATAAGATTGTGTCCTTGGGAATAACGATTCCCATTGAATTAGGCATACATCATGTTCTCCAATCTTTGCCACCTAGCTATAAGAGCTTCGTGATGAACTATAACATGCAGGGCATGAAGAAGTCTCTTCCCGAGCTTCTGTCAATGCTTAAGACTGCAGAAGTGGAGATTAGGAAAGAACATGAAGTGTTGATGATCAATAAGACCACCGGTTTCAAGAAGTACAAGAAAGGCAAGCAGAAGGGAAAAAGGGTGGCAAATTTGTTCCCGCACCTAAAAAGAAATCCCGAGCTGGCCCTAAGTCTGATACCGAGTGCAACTATTGCAAGGGGACTAGCCATTGGAAGCGCAACTGCCTCAAGTATTTGGCAGACAAGAAGGCCGACAAGGCAAACAAAGGTATATGTGATATACATGTTATTGATGTGTACTTGACTAGTACTCGCAGTAGAACCTGGGTATTTGATACGGGATCGGTTGCTAATATATGTAACTCGATTTAGGGGCTGCACAACAAGCGACAGCTAGCAGGTCACGATGCGGGTCGACAATGGATCAAGAGTTGATGTGATCGCCGTTGGAACGCTGCCTCTCCATATGCCGTCGGGATTAGTTATAAGCATGAACATTGTATCCGAATCGTGTTTGATGCAAAGTGGTTATTCCTTTAAATTTGAAAACAATGGTTATTCGATTTATATGAATGATATCTTTTATGGTCACGCACCTGTGTTGAATGGTTTATTTCTGTTGGATCTCGATATTAGTATTACGCATATTCATTATGTTGATGCTAAAAGGATTAAACTCGATGATGATAAATCTGCATACATGTGGCACTGCCGTCTATGTCATATTGGCGTTAAATGCATGAAGAAACTCCATTCTGATGGACTTTTGGAATCACTTGATTTTGAATCATTTGATACATGTGAGCCATGCCTTATGGGCAAGATGACTAGAACGGTGTTTTCCGGTTCAATGGAACGGGCGACAGATTTATTGGAAATCATACATACTGATGTGTGTGGACTAATGAGTGTGTCGGCGCGAGGTGGATATCGTTATTTTGTTACTTTCATGGATGATTTGAGTAGATATGGGTATATCTATTTGATGAAACATAAGTCTGAAACCTTCGAAAAGTTCAAGGAATTTCAGAATGAAGTGGAAAATCATCGCAACAGAAAGATCAAATTTGTGCGGTCTAACCGTGGAGGAGAGTATCTTAGTTACGAGTTTAGCACACATATGAAAGACTGTGGAATAGTTTCACAACTCACGCCTGCCGGAACACCACAACGTAATGGTGTTTCGGAACGTTGTAATCGTACTTTATTAGATATGATTCAATCTATGATGTCTCTGACTGACTTGCCACTGTCATTTTGCGGTTATGCACTGGAAACCCACTAGTGGAAAACGGGCCTCCAGTCCCAGCCCGTCAGGGGCTTTAGTCCCGGTCCTGGTAACCGGGACTGGAGGGGCGGGACTAAAGTCCCACCCATTAGTCCCGGCCCTCTTACCAGCCGGGACCAATGGGCATCCACGTGGCTGTCTCTGTGGGTGCCCCCCATTAGTCCCGGTTCGTATTACGATCCAGGACAAATGGTTCTCTACTGACATTTTAGGGATTTCTCGCCAGCGTAGAATTTAATTTGTATTCTTTTTTTTCATTTCAAAATAGTTTTCTACGCTACCACATACCGTACATGTTCGTGCATACATAAGATAACTTCTCTTAAGATCGAGCATACAAATATATACATGATAGTTACACATGGAGGTCACAATTATTGGGACTAGAGCCCGTCTATTCAATTACACGGTCGGGGATCATCGGCGCCTATTCACACTAAATTCTCCAGCGTCATCTATCATCTCGTTCATCAAGAATCCTGCCAGTTCTTCAGCAATTGCTACTATGCGTTGTTGTGGTAGGAGCTAATCCCGCATTATCTCGAACTATATAAGAAAAGGAACTCAATATATGAATATCAATCATGATAACAAAAAGTGACGGTAATAAAAATAATGTTATAAATGTATTGCTTACATCGAGTCTATAATCATTCAGCTCACTGGTAAACGTGCGAATGAACTCGCAAACGTAGAATCCACATAGATTCGTCCCCTGTGGCTACCTCGCGCAATTTACGAGAATAGAATTCAATCAAAATAATAATCCAGCATCATAATTGTATTGAAACTAGAAGTAAAGAGATGCGCCTACTACTTACCGAGACCGGCTTAAACGTCATCTTCTCAGTAAAGTCACCCATAACCGCACTCTTGAACTGGTTCCAAATCCTACCCGGTAAAGAAAATGAATGAGTTATTTATTACGTGATATCTCAGGAAATCAACGAAAGAGACCGCTGTAGCGTGAAAATTACCTCCGGAGCATGTCCTGCATGTCACTAAACTGTTCCAGGGGTCTCTTTAATGGGTCCATGACTTCAACTCTTCCCTTATCAAGTTGACTGTCCATGAGAATCCAGTGGAAACTATACACGTTTATATATACATCAGTAACTCATCAATTAAACTTAACATCGACTAAGCAAAAGACAATGTGTACAATAGAGTAAGACACTCACGCGAAATTGTAAGGAAACAGTATGTGGTCACAGAAATTTTGCTCCGTTAGAAACCTTAGAAGGTTTTCCTGTGTGTCCTCGGGTTTTTCCTTTAGCGTCTGACAATGTATTTTATCTGGGTCAATGAACCCAACACTGAAGATTGACCTTCTTTTACATTCCATGATCTTCATTATGCATAATAATATAGTACAAAAGGATATAATTAGGATAATTACATGCAATGAACTGAACAACTGAAAAAAATGAATAGCTTATATATACACAATGAATTCAACAACTTACAGACAATAGCAACTCATGAGACTTTTGTCGAGGGCGTCGAAAGTGTATAACTGGAAGAGTTCTAGAAACGCAACATGGACCTCTTCTTCTCGGAAGTAGTAGTCATGTGGGACTTTCGCCACGATCATTATTCTCTCCTCCTTTACGGCTTTCAAGTACCATTTATGTAAACTCCACATTTGTGTTGACAGTTGTTGGAACTGCTCAAAGCTAACCAGAGGCTTCGCTGGGACATATGTAGGGACTACCTGAGCCTTGAGTAACTTGTCGTCCTGGGAACCTAGCAATTCCTCAACAGTCACATTCATAGCGGCCGCAAGCTTCTTAGTTTCTTCCATATCCTGCTGGGGAGTGTCATAGGATACCACATTGAGGGGTGGGGTCGATTTTTTGGCCTGTTCCCCGAGCTGGGGGACATCCTTTCTTTTCCCGGTTGCACTTTGACTTGATTATTTCCTCCCGCTTGCACTTCTACTTGATTTGCTCTTCTTCACTTCCTTCTGAAGTGTGCGTCGATAGTCATCTGGCTTATGGTGCAAGTCATATTGCGATTTTGTGTTCAGAAAAGAAAGTGCATACGCTTTTTGCTTCTCGGTGTATACCGGGGCAGGCTCGGGTTTCTTCTTTTGAAGCTGCGCAACACATTCGGCCTTTACGATCATGTCGGTTTCCTCGTCAGTACGATCGTAAGGTCTGATAGGAAGATTCTTATGAGGTACTCTTGGGAGGGGCGACATTTGTTGTTTTGGGCTCCTGCGTCGTTCAGTACTAATCGGAGGCTGCGGCGGAGATCGAGATGGACTCGGGCTGTGGTGGTCATAGTCATGGGGTGGGCTTCTTGGAGGTGATGGAGGTGAAGGTGACATGCGACCACTCAGAGGCGGTGTTGGCTTTGGTGTCCAGCCTGGAAGCTTGATGTTGTTCTTGTCCCATAGAATGATACCACCCAGTACTTCTCCGAGTGTCCTCTCACCTTCAGGTCCACGGATGTCAAGCTCCATTGAGTCCCACCCCATTGCGATTTCATCCACACCAACTTTAGCATAGCCAGCTGGAATCTCACGGCCATGCCAGCGTGCGCCAGGTGGACAAGGTAAAGCACATCCGACCGCCACCTTGATGGATAGGTTCTTCACCTTCTGATGGAGCTCACAAGATGCCTGCTCCTTGATTCCATCCACGGGGTAGCAGGGACCGCCATCTACCATACGTGCATCGTCAGAAGGGACCTCCGATTCAGCCACGCTGCTTTTCCGCTGAGATGGGACGGCGGTAATATCGAGTACAGGATCTTGCAGGCGCGCTGCTCCTCGAAGTTCGTCAATCTGTTGCTGATGCATTCGAAGTGTTCCTATCAACTCGGTGAACTTGCTCCCTCCTCCTCCTGTCGTCGCCTCTTTGCTCTCTCTTGGCTCCTATAAGTATCTCTGTCTTTGGGAAACCCCATCTCCCACGTATAACTAGGGCCAAGGCCTCGTACACGTCCTAATCCCGTCACTGCAAATAAGGTCCCCTGTACTTCCGTCATACTCACTCCCATGCCCAAGGAACCAATTCCTAGCCCTCAGATCCCATTCTTCGCGTATTGGTTCTGGAGTTATCCCCTTAGCAAGCAGCTCATTCTCTTTAGCATCCCACTTTGGCATGGCATCCGCGTAGCCCCCTAGCCCCAGGTGATGGTGATATTTCTTCATCGCGGCATTTTTCTTGTTTTTTTCCGACATTTCCATAGCAGGTTGTGACTCCTTGTACTTCAAAAATGCATCCTAGTTAGCCTGCTGCTTCGTTAGATAGCATTCAAATTTAGGAGTCTTCTTCATCTTCTGATACTTTTTCCATAATGCTTTCTTCCAGTTCTTGAATAGTTCGGCCATCTTCGTAAGAGTCCACTGCTTGACTTTCTTCCTCAATGCAGCTGTGTCGGCATCTTCCTCACATTCTGGCAGGGTGAAATGTGTCATGAGGTCATTCCAAAGACCCTCTTTGCACCCGTCGGAGACATACTCACCCTCTTTCGCCCCTTTGGTCTTATTCCACTCTCGAACGTTGATCGGGATGCGATCCCTAACCATAACTCTGCATTGTTGTTGAAATACAGTTTTAGCCTTTTCGGGTTCCACCGGTTCACCCCGTGGTGATACCCGCGTAATTCTATAACGCGTAGATGCGTCCAACTTTTTGGCCGGGCCTCGTTTCGAATATTTTTTGCTCGATGTGGAGGCCTAAGAGAAGAAACATTCGTTAATTTATATATATATACAACTCAGTTATTGCATCTACTGATCACCAGACTTCATATATATACCTCGCCGTCGGCTTCTCCACCACCGGAGCCGTCAGCTTCTCCTTGATCATTTCGGTCGACCTCCTCTCCCTCACCGGAGGGGTTCAGATAAATCGACGAAGATTCAGGTGGATCAACATGGGGGTGTCGTTGATCATATCCTCAAGAATTTCTTCCTGTGCTAGGTCTCTCTGGATTGGATCCATAGTTTTCTACAAAATGCACACAGTAACATTTTTCATTCAATATTGCTGCATAAAATAATACTAAACAATAATATGAACACGCAATTTGCTACCACCCTAAGTCCTGGGGCCCGCGGGCACTACCACATTAACCCTAAGTCCGGGGGACCGCGAGCACTACCACCCTAACCCTAAGTCCGGTGGCCCGCGAGCACCACCAACCTAACACTAAGTCCAGCTGCCCGCGAGCACTACCACCCTAACCCTAAGTCCGGCTTCCCGTGAGCACCACCACCCTAACCCTAAGTACGGTGGCCCGCGAGCACCACCACCCTAAGTCCTAAGTGCACTAGAGCACCTAAGTCCGGGGCCCATGAGCACTACCACCCTAACCCTAAGTGCAGGGCCCCGCAAGCACTACCACCCTAACCCTAAGTGCGGGGCCCGCGAGCGCCACCACCCTAACCCTAAGTCCGGTGGCCCACGAGCACCACCACCCTAACCCTAAGTCCGGCTGCCCGCGAGCACTCCCGCCCTAACCCTAAGTGCGGGGCCCCGCGAGCACTACCACCCTAACTCTAAGTGCGGGGCCCGCGAGCACTACCACCCTAACCCTAAGTGCGGGGCCCGCGAGCACCACCATACTATATACTACACTAACAAATTATAGAATAAACTAATTAACATACTACACTAATATATACTACTAAAAAAATAAAAAAATACACTTTATATTACACTACTATATACTACTAAAAAATAAAAAAATATACTACACTAATTAACATACTACACTAATATATACTACTATATATTAAAAAAATACACTATATATTACACTACTACATACTACTAAAAAATAAAAAATATACTACACTAATTAACATACTACACTAATATATACTACTATATATTAAAAAAATACACCTTATATTACACTACTATATACTACTAAAAAATAAAAAATAAAAAAATATAAGCTAGAAGTGGCCGGGTGCCGCCTTCCTGCTCTCCCACCATTGGCGTGCACGGCTATACCCACGCCTGCGCCCATAGTGGTCGTCGGTGCCTTGGCGTGCAGCATCACTGCGCTGCCGATGCCGGATGGGAGAAAGGGGAGGGGCGCGCGCGATACCTGCTGGCTGGGGGCACACGCACGGCGGCTGGATCTGGCTAGCTGGTGGCGGCGTTGGAGTGGGGGGACGACGCACTGGTGGCGGCCGGATTTGGCGGTGGAGTGGTTGGGCAGCCTGCCGGTGTCCTGTGCGTCGTCGTCCTCGCGCGCTTTGTCCCTGCAGCAGAGTGTGGTGATTTGGGGAGAAGAAGGGGCGCGGGAATATAAAGGGGATGTACCTTTAGTCCTGGTTCGTATCACGCACCGGGACTAAAGGCTCTTTAGTCCCGGTGCGTGATACGAACCGGGACTAAAGATCCCCCTTTAGTCCCGGTTCGTATCACGCAACGGGACTAAAGGGTTTTCAGCCCAGCCCAACAGGCGCGCGCCAACGCCACACCTTTAGTCCCGGTGTGTAGAACGCACCGGGACTAAAGGTCCCTTTTTAAAAAAAAATCAACCTGGGGCACGCCTGTTTAAAAAAAATTCAATTAGCATATTATTTAAACATTTGAATTTTACAGTTTTTGCATACTTATGAATTTGAGAAAAATTTCAACATGAAAAGTTCTTGAATTTGAATAACTAATCCAAATCTATTTTCTGTTTTATAAAATAATTATTCTTACTAGTGAAACTACTAACCATTTTCCCATTTTCAATTTAAAAATGCATTAAATATTATATTTTGCATATTTTTAAATAAGTGATTCAAATCAATTTTCTGTTTTATAAAATAATTATTCTAACTAGTCAAACTATTAACCATTTTGCCATTTTCATGTAATTCCGACGCTCCGGTGGTCTTTCTCCAGCGAAACCCTAGACCGGATCATCTACCCCGCCTTATTTTTTCCCGCCCGTTCTCTTCCGAATCGTAGCCCCTTTAGGGTTTAGGGTTTAGGGTTTTTGGTTTAGGGTTTAGGGTTTAGGGTTTTTGGTTTAGGGATTAGGGTTTTTGGTTTAGGGTTTATGGTTTTTGGTTTAGGGTTTAGGGTTTAGGGTTTAGGGTTTAGGGTTCCCTCCTCTGACTTTGGGTTTAGGGTTCCCTCCTCCGAAGATGCCAAAGGGCGTGTGCACCAAGGGCATCTTCGAGAAGTTCCACCACGGGAGATTTCCCAACCCTTTCCTCCATCCATGGGGATGAAACTCTCCATCCATGTTGGCTTGGTCGTTGCCATAGCACATCTAGACTCATATCTGCCACCTCTCTCCACTCTATCCTATGGCTTCCACCATACCTCTAACCCCAGGGAGGCGGAGATGGAGTCTTTCATGGGCTAGCAGGAAAATATTTTCCGAGGCGGAACTTTAGAAGATGCCATAGGGCATGTGCACCAAGGGCATCTTCGAGAAGTTCCGCCACGGGAGATATCCCAACCCTTTCCTCCATCCATGGGGATGAAACTTTCCATCCATGTTGGCTTGTTGAGTTGCTTGCCATGGCGTATCGATGCTCCTTTTATAGGCACGGCACCGCTTCTACTTTGTCTTCTTCCTTCGACAGGGCGTCGTGCGCTACATGCTTTATCTCATCGAACAGTGCGTCCACCCACGCGTCCTTATCCTACCACAGCTTTAGTCCCGGTTTGAGCCCCCACCCGGTACTAAAGGTTACACACACGTCTTTATCCCACCGATAGTTTTGTTAGATGACACAAAAACCACCTTTAGTCCCGGTTGCACCCACTAGCCGGTACTAAAGGTTAGCCATCCCCTAGATAAGGCCCTCCCAGATAAGCCTCCCCCAGATAAGGCCCCCCATCTTTTGTCCCGGTTTGAGCCCCCACCAGGGATGAAAGTTTCCAGCCATCGCTGTTCCAGCTTTCCACGGTTCCCACCTCTCTTCTTCGCCATTTTTCAGTATATATATGTACGCTTGGCCTCCATTTACATATCACATCTAGACTCATCATTCTCTTCCCATGGCTTCCATCGTATCTCTAACCACCCGGGAGGCGGAGGCGCTTTGCGCCTCGAACTACCCCTGCCCACCGGGCTACCGCGTCCCCACCGGCTGGATGCTGAGCGCCGGAGGCGTGCCGGTCCATCCTGTGCCTCTAGGTGTGGAGCGTCGGATGGCCATCACAAACCACTACTACCTCGAGCTCATGCTAGAGCAGCGGAGGAATCCCAACTGGTATCCCGACTATTTCCCGACTTGGGAAGCCTTCTTCATCAATCGGCGTGAGAGGGCGCTCGCCAGGCACGAGGAGGACGGCCCACCTCCTTCAAACTTCAACGAGGCCGGCCGTCGGCTGTGGTGGCGCGGCCAGACTCTCCAGAGTGTCATGGCCTACAACACGAACGACAATAACCCCTTCCTGCGGTACCCTCAAATCCAGCCCACGCGTGCCCAACCTTCAAGGTTCGACTACGGCGACCCCGACGACGACAGCGACGATGGCGCCGGCGACTACGACGACTACAGTGGCGCGTATTACAGGGCTAGGCAGGAGCATGACTGAATCACTCCAACCATTAGGCATGTTTCTTAATTTTCAGTTGTGCTATGTATCCTTAGTGTTTGTGGGTTCCTTCTCTTGTGATGGTTCCTTCTCTTTGTGTGATCACCAACCGCGGCTCAGAACGTCTAGTTTGATTGAGCAAGATGTTGTGGTTTTCTTCTGCACCATAGCCATGGAGAATCTAGTGTTGTGGTTTAATATATTATTACACATGGAGAATCTAGTCTCAAATAAAAGGTTTAATATATTAATACACATCACCAACATCTAGTGTTGTGGTTTTCTTCTGCACCGTAGCCATGGAGAATCTTCATCATTTAACAGGATGCTTGGGTCAGTTTTCACTTTGAAGGGCAGAATTTCATGAAACTTATTGTAATCTTCTGACATGTGTGTCTTATCATCCACTCCCATGATGTTTCTTTTCCCTGAAAGAACTATGTGGCGCTTTGGCTCATCGTATTCTGTACTCTTTTGCTTATCTTTCCTTTTTCTCGGTTTGGTAGACATGTCCTTCACATAGAAAACCTGAGCCACATCGTTGGCTAGGATGAATGGTTCATCCATGTACGCAAGATTGTTGAGATCCACTGTTGCCATGCCGTACTTTTCGTCTACATGTACCCCGCCTCCTGTCAGCTTGACCCATTTGCACCGAAAAAAAGGGACCTTAAAAGTAGGTCATAAGTCAAGTTCCCATATCTCCTCTATGTACCGATAATATGTGTCAATCTTCCCATTGTCATCTGTTGCATCAAAGCGGCCACCACTGTTTTGGTTGGTGCTCTTTTTATCTTGCGCGATCGTGTAAAATGTATTCCCATTTATCTCGTACCCTTGGAAAGTACATATAGTCGAAGATGGTAACCTGGCCAACGAGTACAACTCATCTCTAACAGTGGTGTTATTCATGAGATGTGTCTGCAACAAATTACCAAAATTATTCTCATGTTCCCCTTTAATCAAGGTTTCAGGCTTCCCCGGGTTTTCGGAGCGTAGAATATTCTTGTGTTTCTCGATATACGGAGCCACCATGGTGGAATTGTGTAGAACTGTGTAGTGTGCTTGAGTGAAAGAATGCCCGTCCCTACATACCATTGATTTCCTTCCTAGTGTACCTTTTCCAGTCATCCTCCCCTCATACCGAGATTCAGGAACACCCATCGGCTTAAGGTCAGGAAGAAAGTCAACACAAAACTCAATGACCTCCTATGTTCCATAGCCCTTAGAGATGCTTCCTTCTGGCCTAGCACGGTTATGAACATATTTCTTTAAGACTCCCATGAACCTATCGAAGGGGAACATATTGTGTAGAAACACAGGACCGAGAATTCTAATCTCTTCGACTAGGTGAACTAGGAGGTGCGTCATAATATTGAAGAAGGATGGCAGGAAGAACAACTCGAAGCTGACCAGACATTGGACCACATCAATCTATAACCCTGATATACTTTCTTGATCGATTACCTTCTGGGAAATTGCATTGAGGAATGCACATACCTTCACAATGGCTAGTCGAACATTTTCTGGTAGAATTCCCCTCAATGCAACCGGAAGCAATTGCATCATAAGCACATGGCAGACATGAGACTTTAGGTTTTGAATTTTTTTCTCTTTCATATTTACTATTCCCTTTATATTTGAAGAGAAGCCAGACGGGACCTTGATACTGAAAAGGACTTCAAAAAAGATTTCCTTCTCTTCTTTTGTAAGAGCGTAGCTGGCAAGCCCTTGAAACTGCTCTGGATGCTTGCCGTCTCGTCCTTTATGATGTTGCTGGTCCTCCTGTTGGAGATATGCCCAAGAGGCAATAATAAAGTGGTTATTATTATATCTTTATGTTTATGATAAATGTTTACATCCCATGCTATAATTGTATTAACCAGAAACATTAATACTTGTGTGTTTTGTAATTATAAAAGAGTCCCTAGTAAGCCTCTTGTTAAACTAGCTTGTTGATTAATGGATGATCATGGTTTCCTGATCATGGACATTGGATGTCGTTAATAACAAGATCATATCATTAGGAGAATGATGTGACGGACACACACCCATAGTAATCATAGCATAAGATCAAGTCATTAAGTTTGTTTTGCTACAAGCTTTCAAATGCATAGTAACCTAATCCTTTGACCATGAGGTTATGTTAATCACCATCACCGGATTGATACTTTGATGACATCAAACACTGCTTCATAACTGGGTGGTTATAAAGGTGACATTGGGTATTCTGAAAGTATGTGTTGAAGCGCATGGACCAAGATTGGGATTTGTCCATCCATATGACGGATAGATATGCTCCGGGACCTCTCGGTGGAATGTCATCTAGTTAGCTTGCAAGCATGTGACTAGGTCACAAGGGATGACATATCAAGGAACGAGTAAAGAGTACTTATCAGTAACGAGGTAGAACTAGGTATGAAGATACTGACGATCAAACCTCGGATAAGTAGAGTATCGCGTGACAAAGGGAATTGGTTTCGTATGTTAATGGTTCTATCGATCACGAAGTCATCGTTGAATATGTGGGAGCCATTATGGATCTCCAGATCCCGCTAATGGTTATTGATCGGAGATGTGTCTCCATCATGTCTACATGTTCACGAACCGTAGGGTGACACACTTAAGGTTCGAAGTTGTTTTAAGTAGATATGGAATATGCGTTGGAGACAGAATGTTGTTCGGAGTCTCGGATTGGATCCGGGACATCACGAGGAGATCCGGAATTGTCCGGAGAATAAGATCCATATATTGGGGATCATTTTCTAAGTTAGGAAATGTTCCGGAGTGTTTGTATGGAGATTCTAGAAGGTTTCGGAATGTTCTGGAAGGTTCTAGAAGATTTCTTGGAGTTTGCTTGAAAACCAAGAAAGGATCAAGGAGTCTTTGTGGGGCAAGACATGGATTCATGGGGGAGGAGGATTCCTTCCTCCCTCCCAATCCGACGGCCAAGGAGGGAGGGGAGTCCTACTAGGACTCCCCCTCCCATGGCGCCTCCCTCCTTTAAATAGAGGGGAGGGGGCACCACCCCCTAGACCTCTCCCATAACAAACCCTAGCCGCCGCCTCCCTCCTCCTCCTTCGCTCTTCTCCGGCTTAGGCGAAGCCCTGCTGAAATCTCAACTCCACCACCACCACCACACCGTCGTGCTGCTGGGATTCTGTGGAGAAGATCTAATACCTCACGCTCACCATGAGCAGGGAGAGGAAGGTCTGCCGACTCTGCACGTGTGACCGATCATGAAGGCCGCCGAACGCTGGCAGCGGAAGGATTGTCCACACGATCTTGAGATCGGCAAGTGATCGACTACATCAACCCCGAGATCTAATCTCGTAACGCTTTCGGATCTATGAGGGTTAGTACAGATCTATCTCGTTGCACATGTCTAATAGATTAGATCTTGGCTTTTATCTAGATTAGATCTGGGTTATGTTCGTTCTGGCGGTAGAAATTTTTTGTTTTCCATGCTACGAACCTATCAGTGGTATCAGAGTCGTATCTATGCGTAGATCTGTTGCACGAGTAGAACACAATGGTTTTGTGGGCGTTGGTGCTCGTGCCGTCTTTTGCTTTGTGTACTTTGCATCTTGCGGTATGGTGGGATGAAGCGGCTCAGGCTAACCTTACATGTCATCGCACATGAGACTTGCTTCACGCTTGACGTGTAACTTGCTTTGCACAAGTGGCTTTGCGGGTGTCTGTCTCTCCCACCATAGTATAGATCCAATCTACACTTTGCACTTGATAGCACTTGTATCAACGTTGTGGTTTAGTTTCGTAGGTAAGATCCGTTCTTATTCCAAAGCCCCAAACCACGTAAAACATGCAAATAAGATTAGAGGCGTCTAACTCATTTTTGCAGGGGTTTCGTGATGTGGTATGGCCATTATGTGATTGTGATTATATTTGATGTATGCAATGATCCTTATTGTAATATGGCAACCGGCAGGAGCCTAATGGTTGCCTTTAATTCTGTTAAGACCTGCATGTCTATTCATCTTGTAATAGCTTTATTCCAAGTAGTTATAATAGTTGCTAGTGATGATGGACAACCATGAAGCGGCGCCACTGACCTTGACGCAATGCTGGTGATGATGGAGATCATGTCCGTGCTTTGGAGATGGAGATCAAAGGCATAAGAAGATAGGGCCATATCATATCACACTAATTATGAATTGCTTGTGATGTTTATCCTTTATGCATCTTGTATTGCTTAGATCGTGACGGTAGCATTATAAGATGATCCCTATCACTAAATATCAAGTAATAAAGTGTTCGTCCTTAGTAGGCACCGTTGCTAAGACTCGTCGTTTCGAAGCATCTCGTGATGATCGGGTGTGATAGATTCTACGTGTGCATACGACGGGTGCAAGCCAGATTTGCACATGCGGATACTAAGGTTAACCTTGACAAGCCTAGCATGTACAGACATGGTCTTGGAACACGGATTACCGAAAGGTAAAGCATGAGTCATATGGATGATATGATGAACATGTTTATTGTTCGCCTTTAAAGCTACATCATCTCACGTGATGATCGGACTTGGTGTAGTGGATTTGGTTCGTGTAATCACTAAAACAACTCGAGGGATGTTGTTTTGAGTGGGAGTTCTTTTGTAATTTGGATTAGTCAAACTCAATTTATCATAAACACAATCAAAGTGAATTTGCATAGTTTGTTGTAGTCATTGGCATCCGTTCACCACCTTACGCTTAGTTATAGTTGAGATAGTAGAACTATAGAAATTCTGGATATTTGCTTTACAAACTGGTATCGTATTGTTTTGAGTGTCAATCTAAAGTTTAAAAGTCATATTGCAAACTTTCAGCAAACTCGGTTTACTCTGTGAAGTTTAATAAACAGTATTAAATCAAGAGTAAGAATTCCAGTGTTAGTATCTAATGTATCATGTTTGCCTCCATGATTCTTGATACTCAAAAGATTGTTTTTAATATCAAGTTTATCTAAGAGCTATGTTTCAGAAACCATCATATGTGAAAGGTATTGCGATATCTAAAACAATGTGTTGGTTACAACATGATAGAGTATATGTCCTCATATTTGATGAGAACTTGTGAAGATTGGAGACGCAATTTGTCCTAATCCTCCAAAAGGTTTTGGAAAAGAAACATTATACTCGCAATTCACCTTTATAAGCTATAGCAGCTTGATCATTAAAGTTTTCATGATAAGGATGAATAGAAGATGTAAGTAAAATGTTTACTACACTAAAAGATTACTAAAGAATGGAACTTTGAAAGAATGCCAAACATTTGATGAAGGTGATCCACTTCAAAGTGCAAGTCCAAAGGTATTAGTATTTGACTATACACACTTTGTACTATGTGTCATGTGAATGACACCGCTATTGATGTTGATAGATTCTTTTAAAAGAAAAGGAATTGTTGAAAGAGAATCTATAAAATATTTGGCAGAAAGGAAAAGATTGGAGATGTCCAACTTAGGTATATAGAAGATACATGTTATGGCTGTATTCCTTGCTTGTTAAACAATGTAGTTCTGCGGTATTGGATACCGAATTGGTTGGTATGAAGTGTCATACAGGACAACACAATTCATGAACTGCAATGGCCTAAGTAACTAGCAAGAGAATATGTTATGATGCTCATCGAAAACAAACAAAGGGTTGTTGTGTTGCTCGTTAACATCAAAGCTTGCCTTCAAGATTTGTTTCAATAATTGTTATTTTGATCAGGTATTATGATGACAAAAGGTTGTTCAAATAATTACCGTATTCCATAATAGATGGAGGATATACAAGTCTGGTTGGAGAAATAACGACCATAAAACTAATGCTAAAATGTCGCAAGACAAATAATTGAAAGATCACTTGCAAAGTGACATCGCTGTTTAAATTATATTGAAAGGGATACATGAAGAAACTCCGTGTTGATGGATTTTTGGAGTCTTTGATTTTGATCAAATGACGCTTGTGATACTTTCCTGGAGATAATTAAAACTCCGTTAAATGAGGCCAAAAGAGGAACGGACGACTAACTGATTGGAATTTGTACATATTGAGGTATATAGTCCATTATGTGTAGTCGTGGGCGATGGATTTCAACTTCATATGCTTTCTCCGAAGATTTGAGTGAGTATATGTATATACTTACTCAATAAGGAAGATGTATGAAACATTTGAAAATGTTCAAAGACTTTCTAGATGAAGTGGAAAATCATTGTAACAAGAAAATAAAAAGTTTATGATTGGATCATAAAGAAAGATGTTTGAGTTACAAGTTTAGCAAAACACCTAAGATTTGAGGAATCGTTCCATGGATTTGCATTTCCCAAAACACCATAGGAGTATGGAGTGTTCGAGATATGTAATGAAACCTTGTTTGACATGGTAAGATCAAAGGTATTTATAAAACTCCCATTATATTTTAAAGATTAAAGCTTTAGTGACTACCGCTTTTACACTGAAAAGAGCTCCATCGTGATTCGTTGAAATGACACCATATAAGTCATGGTTTGGGATAAAACCCAAGTTGTCCTTTCTTAAATTTTTGGTATACTAGGCATAAGTAAAGTGTTTACAACCAAAGTCGGATGAGCATGTCTTTGTAGGTTATTTCGAATAACCATTGGGTATTCCTCCATAACACCGAAGACAAAAATGTTTGTCGCTTAGAATGTCGAGTTTCTTGAGAAGGAATTTTGGTGAAAAGTTAAGTGGGAGGACAATAGAACTTTGACAAGGTTGTTGAACCTTGGCTAATATGTGCTGAGTTGCGCAGCGTCGGAAAGTGTCCCGAAGGCAGCAACAATGCTCATGGCTCACGTGCCTCAAAGGTTGTCGTCACGGAGATCTAAGTTACTGTTGAACCAAGTAGGTCGGGTAAGTAATCAAATGCCAAGATTTGAGAGTTAAATCATTGTTTGACAATGATAAACCGACTACGTGCAAAGAAGCAATGATGGGCCCTGACTTCGTTAAGTGGCTTGAAGCCATAAAATCCGTGATAATTCCATACACGAGAAATCAAGCTTTGAATTTGAAAGACCCTCTGGAAAGGTGCAAGACCTTACAGTCTTATATGGATCTATAAAGAAATAGACATGGATGTTTCACATCTATGAAATAGTCAACATGTCAGAAAGAGTTTACGACAATGTTCAAGGACTTGACTATGATAAGATTTGATCTTTCATAGCGATATTTAGTCTGGATGGATTAATGTAGCAACCACTACATATATTTTGGTATATGGTAGTTGAACAAACAAAACATGTTCTTCTAATAAAATGGTTACCTAGGATGTGTCCATGACACGATCCAAAGGGTTTTGTTAATTCAAAGGATGCTAAAAGAGTATGCAAAACTTCAATGGTTGAAGTGAGCATCGGGGAGTTGGAATATTCACCGTGATGAAACCGTTAAAAGGTTTAATTTCATCAGAGACGATGAAGATGCTTGCATTTTTGCAAGAAATTAAGTGGGAGCGCTAAGACATATTTCTAATACATTATGTGAAAGACATATCGTTGATTAGAAATGATGTATGTTTTATTGACACAGGTTAAGAATTTCATTTCGATGAAAGACTTAGGCATAACCCAAGAATTAGGCATCAATGTCTATATGGATAGATTGAGGCGCTAATATGGTTTTGCAAAATGTACATAGATAAGATGTTGAATGAGTTCAATATAGAAACAACAAGAAAGGTTCTTGACGCATGGAAAGGACTGAATCAAGATTCAAGTGTGTTGAAACGAGATTCAAGTGTTTTGACACTTCGTGAAATCACAAGAATATTTTGATCAATCATTCTTTGAGATGTACACATCTAGACATGTCCTATGGTCTAAATGTTATGAGCATATATCAGAATGACTCATAAGATGATCATTGGACAATAGTAGGGATATTCCTATGATCTTTGGAAGAACTAAGAATATATTATTTATATAGTGATGACAAATAGTTCATTGTAAATTGTTGCATTGATACTAGTTTTGTCACAAATTAAGTTTATCTCAATTTAAACTATGGGTGGCACAATGTAATGGAAAGGAAGTTCCATAACAGATTTGGTTGAGTACCAAAGTTAAAACATTATGACAAATACTACAACAAAAGGCTAAGTATATGACTTCTATTGTAGCAGCAAATGAGGGCATTTGTGTCAAGTAGTTTGTTATCAAACTAGGTGTGGTTCATAGCGGGATAATACTATGAAGATACATTGTATGACAATTGTATCAACATGATTTAATCCCAAGGAACTAAAGGTCTCACCAAAGGACCAAATTTATACAATGCCATCTCATTAGAGAATGAGTAATGCATAGAAACGCAAGGACATGCAAATACACACGGACCTGGAAGTGTCAGATCCGAAGATTATGTTTACCACTAGCAATAGTGTCTATACAACACCAGAAAGCCATAGGTGTTGAATGCACAAATTTTTAACTAGATTATTTACTCTAGTGCAAGTGGGAGACTGTTGGAGATATGCCCAAGAGGCAATAATAAAGTGGTCATTATTATATCTTTATGTTTATGATAAATGTTTACATCCCATGCTATAATTGTATTAACCGGAAACATTAATACTTGTGTGTTTTGTAAACATAAAAGAGTCCCTAGTAAGCCTCTTGTTAAAGTAGCTTGTTGATTAATGGATGATCATGGTTTCCTGATCATGGACATTGGATGTCGTTAATAACAAGATCATATCATTAGGAGAATGATGTGATGGACACACACCCATAGTAAGCATAGCATAAGATCAAGTCATTAAGTTCATTTTTCTACATGCTTTCAAATGCATAGTAACCTAATCCTTCGACCATGAGGTTATGTTAATCACCATCACCGGATGGATACTTTGATGACATCAAACACCGCTTCGTAACTGGGTGGTTATAAAGGTGACATTAGGTATTCTGAAAGTATGTGTTGAAGCGGATGGACCAAGATTGGGATTTTTCCATCCATATGACGGATAGATATGGTCTGGGCCCTCTCGGTGGAATATCATCTAGTTAGCTTGCAAGCATGTGACTAGGTCACAAGGGATAACATATCACGGAACAAGTAAAGAGTACTTATCAGTACCGAGGTAGAACTAGGTATGGAGATACTGACGATCAAACCTCGGATAAGTAGAGTATCGCGTGACAAAGGGAATTGGTTTCATATGTTAATGGTTCTATCGATCACGAAGTCATCGTTGAATATGTGGGAGCCATTATGGATCTCCAGATCCCGCTAATGGTTATTGATCGGAGATGTGTCTCCATCATGTCTACATGTTCACGAACCGTAGGGTGACACACTTAAGGTTCGAAGTTGTTTTAAGTAGATATGGAATATGCGTTGGAGACAGAATGTTGTTCGGAGTCTCGGATTGGATCCGGGACATCACGAGATCCAGAATTGTCCGGAGAATAAGATTCATATATTGGGGATCATTTTCTAAGATAGGAAATGTTCTGGAGTGTTTGTATGGAGATTCTAGAAGGTTACGGATTGTTCTGGAAGGTTCTAGAAGATTTCTTGGAGTTTGCTTGAAAACCAAGAAAGGATCAAGGAGTCTTTGTGGGGCAAGACACGGATTCATGGGGAAGGAGGATTCCTCCCCCCCTCCCAATCCGCCGGCCAAGGAGGGAGGGGAGTCCTAGTCTTCGAAGTTGTTTTAAGTAGATATGGAATATGCGTTAGAGACAGAATGTTGTTCAGAGTCTCGGATTGGATCCGGGACATCACGAGGAGATCCAGAATTGTCCGGAGAATAAGATTCATATATTGGGGATCATTTTCTAAGTTAGGAAATGTTCTGGAGTGTTTGTATGGAGATTCTAGAATGTTACGGATTGTTCTGGAAGGTTCTAGAAGATTTCTTGGAGTTTGCTTGAAAACCAAGAAAGGATCAAGGAGTCTTTGTGGGGCAAGACACGGATTCATGGGGAAGGAGGATTCCTCCCCCCCTCCCAATCCGCCGGCCAAGGAGGGAGGGGAGTCCTACTAGGACTCCCCCTCCCATGGCGCCTCCCTCCTTTAAATAGAGGGGAGGGGGCGCCACCCCCTAGACCTCTCCCATAACAAACCCTAGCGGCCGCCTCTCTCCTCCTCCTTCGCTCTGCTCCGGCTTAGGCGAAGCCCTGCAGAAATCTCTACTCCACCACCACCACCACACCGTCGTGCTGCTGGGATTCCGTGGAGAAGATCTACTACCTCATTTTCATTTGGAACGGGAGAGGAAGGTCTGCCGACTCCGCACGTGTGACCGACTCGGAAGCACTGCCGAGCAGGCGCCGGAAGGATCGTCCACACGATCTTGAGATCGGCAAGTGATCGACTACATCAACCCCGAGATCTAATCTCGTAACGCTTTCGGATCTACGAGGGTCAGATCTATCTCGTTGCACATGTCTAATAAATTAGATCTTGGCTTTTATCTAGATTAAATCTGGGTTTTGTTCGTTCTTGCGGTAGAATTTTTTTGTTCTCCATGCTACGAACCCATCACCTCCCGTGCTGCCGGGGTATCTTTTGACTTCCCATACAAGCCCAGGAAGCCTAGAATATTCACGCAAAGATTCTTCGTCAGGTGCATCACGTCGATTGCAGAGCGGACCTCATGCAGTTTCCAATAGGGTAGCTCCGAAAATATAGATTTCTTCTTCCACATGGGTGCGTGTATGGTAATGGGTTCTTTCGGAACAGGTTTTCCTCCAAGACCCTTTCCAAAGATTACATTCAAATCCTTGACCATACCAAATACATCAGCACCTCTACGGGGGACAGGCTTCATCCGGGTTTCTGCCTTGCCATTGAAATGCTTGCCTTTCTTCTTTAAGGGATGACTGGGCGGAAGAAAACAATGATTGTACGGGTACACATTCTTTCTACATTTATCCAGATATATACTTTGAGTCTCATCTAAACAGTGCGTGCATGCATTGTATCCTTTGTTAAATACGTCACGAAATGTTACTAAGAGCAGGCCAATCATTGATGGTTACGAACAGCAACGCTTGTAGGTAAAATTCCTGCTGTTTGTGCTCATCCCACACACGTACACCTGGTTTGGCCCACAACTGTAGAAGTTCATCAACTAATGGCCTTAGGTACACATCAATGTCGTTGTCGGGTTGCTTCGGGCCTTGGATGAGAACTGGCATCATAATGAACTTCCGCTTCATACACAACCAAGGAGGAAGGTTGTAGATACATAGAGTCACGGGCCAGGTGCTATGACTGCAGTTCTTCTCCCCAAAAGGATTCATGCCATCGGTACTTAGACCAAACCATAAGTTCCTTGCGTCACCAGCAAAGTCCGGGAAGTCTCTCTCGATTTTTCTCCACCGCCGACCATCAACAGGGTGCCTCAACATCCCGTCTTTCTTACGGTCTTCCATGTGCCATCGCAACAACTTGGCATGCTCTTTATTTCTGAACAAACGTTTCATTCGTGGTATTATAGGAGCATACCACATCACCTTGGCAGGAACCCTCTTCCTGGGTTGCTCGCCCTCAACATCACCAGGGTCATCTTTTCTGATCTTATACCGCAATGAAGTGCATACCGGGCATTTATCCATATTCTCGTACTTCTCACCGCGGTAGAGGATGCAGTCATTAGGGCATGCATGTATCTTCTTCACGTCTAATCCTAGAGGGCAGACAAGTTTCTTTGCTTAAATGCGTCTTTGGAGGGCAATTGGTTATTTCTTGGAAGCAGCTTCTTCATTATTACCAGCAACTTTTCAAATCCCGAGTCAGTCATACCGGTCCCTGCCTTCCACTTCAACAATTCCAGTGTGCTACCCAGCTTCTTCTGGCCATCTTCACAAGTTGGATACAGCAATGTGTTGTGGTCCTGTAACATCTGCTCGAACTGCAACCTCTCCTTTTCTGTGTCGCAGTCTCGCCTTGCATCACAAATGACTCAACCAAAATCATCAACGGGCTCATCTGGTTCCTGTTCTTCACCCCCTTCGTTTTCATTATCTTCAACTGCGGTATCATCGTATTTAGGAAACATAGATCGGTAGTTGTCATCATCGTTCTCTTCTTCATCGCTGTCTTCCATCATAACCCCTCTTTCTCCGTGCTTGGTCCAAACATTATAGCCGAACATGAAACCGGACCGAAGCAGGTGGCTCTGAATGACTCTTGAGGAAGTGTGAGCCTGCTCATTCCGACATTCAACACGTGGACAACACATAAAACCATCCCGCCGCTTGTTCGCCTCGGCCACAAGGCGAAAAGAACACACGCCTTCTCTGTAAGCGTTAGAGCGTCGGTCACCGTACATCCATGGGTGGCTCATCTGCATCATACAACCATGCATACATATCAAACACAATCACGATGCTTAAATTAGTATCGCGTAGTCAAAACGAGAAAATAGTTGCTAACCTTTTAGTACACTTCAAAACAAAGAGGAGAAACCTTAAGTGTCGCTCTGGCACCTCATATCATATTTTGTCTTGTGTGAACTCAAGTGGCATCGCTCTAACAGGCATTTCACCGAACACCTCTAGTGCATATGAAGAAAAAAAGTTAGCACAAAGTTATACCCACCTATCACATAGGAAAAAAATAGGAGAGAGTGGAGGGCTGGGTGCATATATATAGGGCCAGGCCATTAGTCCCGATTTGAGATACAAAACGGGAATAAAGTTTCTGCCAGGAGCACGTGCGCCGGCCCAGACCCATTTGTCCCGGTTTGTATGTCAAACCGAGACTAATGGTTCCTTACGGACCGGGACATAGTGCTTCGGCCTCCTCGGGTCGTCTGGTTCAGACCATTAGTCCCGGCCCCAGCCACGGCCGGGACTAATGGCCCGAACCAAAGGCTCATTTTCTACTAGAGGCCACTGCATTCACTTTAAATCGGGTACCATCTAAATCCGTTGATACGACACCGTATGAATTATGGTTTGGAGACAAACCTAAGCTGTCATTTCTTAAAGTTTGGGGATGTGGTGTTTATGTGAAGAAACTTCAGCCGGATAAACTCGAACCCAAAGCGGAAAAATGCATCTTCATATGATACCCTAAGGAAATGATTGGGTATACCTTCTATCACAGATCCGAGGGCAAGTTTTTTTTTGCCAATAATGGATCCTTTCTTTAGAAGGAGTTTCTCGCGAAAGGTGTGAGTAGTCGGAAGGTAGAACTCGAAGAAGTTATTGAACCTTCTCTTCATGAAATGGTGAGTAGCGCAGCACCAGAAGTTGTTTCGGAGTGGACTTCACCTAATGAAGAGAGAGCTAATGATATTGATCATGAAACTCCGAAAGAGGACACTACTGAACCTCGCAGGACAAGCATGACACGTGCAGCTCCTGAACTATACGGCAATCCTATTATGATATTTATAATTGACGAAATAGATGACCCTGCGACGTATGAAGAAGCGATGATGAGCCTAGATTCCAAGAAATGGCTAGAAGCCATGAAATCTGAGATGGAATCCATGTACGAAAACCAGGTTTGGACCTTGGTGGACTTACCTCACGATTGAAAGGCCGTTGAGAATAAATGGATTTTCAAAAGAAAAACTGATGCTGATGGTAATGTGACCATCTATAAAGCTCAACTTGTCGCAAAGGGGTTTCGATAAATTCAAGGAGTTGACTACGATGAGACTATGAAATATGGTTAGGATTATGAAATATGGCAGGTGGATGTCAAAACTGCGTTCCTCAATGGTAATATTGAATAAGAGTTGTATATGATACAACCTAAGGGTTTTGTCGATCCTAAGGATGCTAATAAGGTATGCAAACTTCAGCGATCCATCTATGGACTGAAGCAAGCATCCCGGAGTTGGAATCTCCTCTTTGATGAGGTGATCAAAGAGTTCGGATTTGTCCAAACTTATGGAGAGGCTGGTATTTACAAGAAAGTGAGTGGGAGCAATGTGGCATTTCTGATATTATATGTGGATGACATATTATTGATTGGAAATGATATAGATCTTTTAAATAGTGTTAAAAGTTATCTAAACAACAAATTTTCAATGAAAGACCTTGGTGAAGCTTCATATATATTAGGCATTAAAATCTATAGAGATAGATTAAGGCGCCTAATTGGGCTATCGCAAAGTACATACCTAGATAATATATTAAAGAAGTTTAATATGGACAGAAGTAAGAAGGGGTTCTTACCTATGTTGCAAGGCAAGACATTAAGTAAGACTCAAAGTTCGGCTTCAGTGGAAGAAAGAGAGATAATGGATAAGATCCCCTATGCCTCAACCATAGGCTCTATAATGTACGCCATGCTATGTAGAAGACCAGATGTGGCAGATCTGATCTAGGTTCGGAACACTGGTTAGCGGTCAAGAATATCCTTAAGTACTTAACAAGAACTAAGGATAAGTTTCTTGTATACGGAGGTGAAAAAGAGCTAGTCACTAAGTGTTATGTCGATGCTAGCTTTGACACCGATCCGGATGACTCTAAGTCTCAATCCGGATATGTATTTCTCTTGAACGGAGCAGCAGTTAGTTGGAGGAGTTCCAAACAACCTGTGGTGGCTGGATCAACGACGGAGGCGGAATATGTTGCTGCTTCAGAAGTGGCGTAGGAAGCGGTTTGGATGAAGGAGTTCATAACGGAACTAGGTGTGGTTCCTAGTGCATTGGACCCAATGGTGATCTATTGTGACAACAATGGGCCATAGCCAACGCCAAGGAACCAAGGTCTCACAAGAATTCCAAGCATATTAAGCGTCGGTTTCACTCCATCCGCGAGCATGTCAAGGATGGAGATATAAAGATTTGTAAAGTACACACGGACCTAAATGTAGCAGATACATTGACTAAAGTTCTCCCTGGGGCAAAACATGATCAACCCCAGAACTCCATGGGCGTTAGATTTATCACTATGTGAACAAGATTATTGTCTCTAGTGCAAGTGGGAGAGTGAAGGAAATATGCCCTGAGAGGCAATAATAAAGTTGTTATTATGTATTCCTTGTATATGATAGATGTTTATTTTGCATGCTATAATTGTATTGATAGGAAACGTCAATACATGTGTGTTTAATAAACAAAAAGGGTTCCTAGTTATGCCTCTCTTATAGACTAGCTCGTTGATTAACAAGATGCTCAAAGTTTCCTGATCATGGACATTGGATGTTGTTAATAACGAGGTCACACCATTTGTGAAATGATGTGATGAACATTCATCCGAAGTATAGCATTACAATCAAAGTCATTATGTTTATATTACTATAACATCATACGAAGTAATGTTAGTCCTTAGACCATGAGATCATGTTAATTGCTAACACCGGAAGAGTATCTTGATAACATCAAACGTCACACCGTAACAGGGTGACTATAAAGGTGGGTTCAGTGATACGAAGGTGTTATGTCGAGGCTCATGGATCAAGAGTGGAATTTTTCATTCTCGATGATGGATAGATATACTCGGGGCCCTCTCGGTGATATCACATTAAGATATCTTCCAAGCAAGTGATGTGATGTCGTGGTGGTGTCACGGCAGATGCCATGGATAGGCTAAAGGTGGGGACTAATATGCGCTATGGGAATCCAGGGAGGGATAGTAGAGTGATTCTCTACACGGAAGCTTTGTATTGATGTTCGATCTCCAAGATTACAAGTGCTCCTCGAGCTGTATTGACAAGAGGAGGAAGAAGTAACTCTCTTACTCTTGCCTACCAACTAGCCCTAGAACCTTAGATCTACTAGAATTCTCCTTACTCCCAGTCAAAGAAGACCCAACCCCGTTACCAGAACCCCAACCCCCCCTTATATAGAGGTGGTTCGGTCCTGGTCTAGGGCATACGTGGAGGCATATTCCTAAGAATATGCCCCCTCCCAAAGTAGTAACCCGACAGGGGTGCTTTTCCCCCGTGTCACACTTGCTTTAGCAACGTAGCCTCTGCGGCGCCTGCGTCAGCCGACGTGAGCGTCGTCACCCTTGTCGGCCATGATCTGGTGGTCCTGCCCTTGCTTTATTCGCTCATCCAGTACGCAGCGGGCCTTCTTTTTGACCAGAGAGATTCCTTCCTTCTCCTAGAAGCCAAACGAGGATCCGGATCACAGTTGATTCAGCCACACCTGTTCCTGCATATAAGCTAGACAAGTATCTCCGACTTACTCCCTGAGTCGGACGAGACAATGTTAGGCGACCCCCTGGTCCGGGTTACTCCGTGATCCGGCCTGCCTTGAGGTGACTCGGCCAGCATCCGCTTTGACCTTGCCGAACCTCGGCTAACTCGGCCCTTATACCCGGGTGACCCTACGGTTATCCCCTAACATTAGTCCCGGCTGAGTGCGGCCTTGCGGCCTTGGTCGCTAAGGCCACATCAGGTTCATTAAATATCTTAACCCGGACGTTTAGTTCTGGGTGAAATTTTTGTCTCGGATTATATGGATTTACGTTCCCTTCGGACGCTCCAAGTTTTCACTTGCCGGCCGGGTCACCACTTTGGCTCGGAACCTATGGTTTTACTTTCCCTCTGCCCATTTCAAGTTTTCACTTGCCGGCCGGGTTACCATCGTGGCTCGAATCCGGGCCTTGCTTCCTTTTCTCGTACGCCAACCCACGCAAAGGTTAATCATTACGTTGCCTTATTTTAAGGGCCTGCGCAGTAACCGCCGCAGTAAATGTTAGTAATTACTGTGCGGGGGTTACGTCACGTCTGTCTCCTCGTTTACCGCAACTGCACGTCATGTCATGGGATCACATTTATTCAGCGGCCCCCGATGTGGCTTCTCTCTGATTGGTCGATGCTGGTGATACACGGCCACACCGTGTGGCTCTCCAGCGCAGCACGATCCCACTCGTTAATGACTGGGGGCCATTAAATAAGGGAGGGGCACGCTCCTTAGAACTTTTCCATCTCCGCGCCCCCTCGCCCGTTCCTCTTCTTCTTACTACTTAGCAGCGCGCCCGATGCCGTTGCAGCGCCGCCGCCGCACCTTCTCCTTGCCTCCGCACCGCAGTCACCGCTGCACCTCTGTTTAGCCACGGGTCCTCGTCAATCTAGACCGCAGAGCCCCGCCGCCGCCAGCTCCAGCGAGGACAGCGGAATCGAGATGACGGAGGAGGAGCTCATCGTCGTCGAGCAGGAGATGGAGGAGGACGCCGGCGCGGCGGACCGCGGCGTGTGGGCCGGCTCCTGGGTCTGCAAGGACGACATCGACTGTCTCTACTGGACCCGGCGTATTCCCGCCGGCATCGCCGCTCGTCTCCCCTCCTCGGAGTTGGCCCCCTCACCCAATCTGGGTGAGTTCGTTGTTTTCCTATCCCATTTCCAACGGGGATTTTGCCTTCCAGTGAGTGACTTCTTCCGGGACTGGGTCCGGACCTATCACCTGCAACCACATCATCTCCCGACAAACGCCATCACCTCTCTGTCCGCTTTCGTTTCTTCGATCGAGGGCTACACCGGACTATGGCCCACAAAGGAGCTGTGGATCCGGTTCTTCGGCCTCCGTCGCAACGTCGTCCCCAACATCCACGTTGAGTCGGAGGACAAGCAGCTCACTCAGTTTGGAGCTGCCTCGATCTCGCCCTGGAGGTTTTCGATCTTTCCCCGGGACACCGGGCTTGACTCCTGCAAAGGATGGGCCCAGACCTTCTTCTACGTCCGGAACAAGGGCACCGAAGACTTGATCCGGTTGCTGCCCTACGCTCCGGGTCCCCCGGACACGAATTTCTGGGAGGAGGTCGACAGAAAACCTACAGCTCTGGCCAACCAAGTAAACAAAAGGTTTGCGGAGCTGAAGAAGCTCGGATTGCACAACGAGGATGCCATGATCACATTTGTGCGCAACCGAATCTCTCCCCTCCAGCGGCGCACTCACAAGCTATGCCACATGAGCTTCAGCCGCGACCCCAACCGAACCTCCTCGTTCGAGTTGAGCAATAAGGAGATCTTCCGCTGGGTCAAGGCTCTTTTCACCACCCATAAGGACTTCTCCGCCGAATGGACATGGGGAATCGAGCATTACTGCCATGACAGGCTCCCTCCATGATAAGCTTCATGGGTAAATTTATTTCGGATCAATTTCATGTCGGTTCTTATCATATTTTTGACTTTGCTCCTTGTGCTTTTTTCCCAGCAGTTTCTCCAGCAAACACTCGAGGATGGCCCGGATCCGACCCTTAAGTGGGCCCCGGACCGAGAAATCCCGGATGAGGAGGAGCCGAACCAGGAGATGTTCCTCCCCACAACCGATGCCACCAAATGACCCAGCGGTAAATTCTCTTCTCTTAGAGATTGGCTCGACGATGAGGATGACTCGGATATCTATGTGATTGAACCCGTTGAGGCTGTCCCTCTTTCTTTTGCCTTCCCGGCATCAGCTAACCCCGGTGGGCACATCCACGAGGATTCTCCACTTGCCACGGGCGAGCCTGTTCCGGTGGCGTCAAAGAAGAAGCGCGGATCCGCGTCAAGTTCTTCTTCCGAACCTTCTCAGCCTTCCAAAAGGCAAAAGAAGGCCGGAGACAAGACTGCCTCCAAACGGGCAGGCAAAGCCCCGGCACGGAGGGCCCGGAAACCTAAGGAGGCCGAGACCTCGGATGCGTAAGTTCTTTTTCACTACGCAACACACTTCTCCCTGCATCGGGGTAATTTCACTCCTGACATCATTTTCTCTCGCAGGGCTCCGGTGGAGGTCCCTTAGAGCGGATCGAGCATCTCCTCTCCTCTTCGGTCCAGTCCTTCCCCTCCTCGTGACGACGAGTCACACCCGCTGAGCCCTATTTCGGATGGCTCTGCGGCCGCTCCGGGTTCCGTAGTACCTCCTTCAGAGGAACGGGAACTCGGATCGGGAGGGGTTGGATCGGCCAAGGCAACGGCGTCCGGCACTTCGGCATTGCCGCAACCAGCAACCACCAAGTCTACCGCAACACCAGCACCAGCAGCAGCTCCAACGCCAGCCACCGAACCAGCACCTGTCTCGGCTCCGAAGAAACCAACAGCAGCTCTAGCACCAGCCACCAAGGCTCCCGTGCCAAGTTCATCTCCCTCGTCCGAGTCATCTCAAGATCGGCGAGGACCCACTTCAGCGGCTTCCAAGGGCAAATCCACTATGGTCACTTCCTCCCAGCAAGCCAAAGGCAAGTCCACCTCCGTCGAGGCTGGGCAGCGAACCTTGTCGTCGATGCTTCCAAAGAAATCACCAACAGCGACAGATCCTCCTGCCGAGCCAGCTGATTCGCAGCAGATGGTTCTTCACACTAGCCCAGCTCTTGCCCTGATTGAAAGGAAAGAAGCTCACACAAAGGGCTTGGTGGCACCTCACATGCCCACTAGCGAACGGTACCCTCCGAGCCTCATCGAGTTCGTCATGAACTGGAATAAGGCGGAGTTCGTCTACAACGATGATCTCCCGGAAAAGTTCGGCCTAGCTGAATTTTCCGCTCAGATGAATACCGCCGCCAAGGCCATTAACCTCGCTGGGCGTATGATGGAGGTACGCCGTTTCTTCTTTACATGCTGTAGATAATAACCATTAGTCCCCGAGCCTCCGGCGGAGTAACTTGTTACTCGGCCGGATGCTCCTTAGAAGATCAATGTAGCTGCATGTAAACTTCAAATATGCACACACCTAGAGCCGGGTTAAGTTCTGCTTGGCCTGGATCTTGTACACTTCGAATATGCACACACCTAGAGCCGGGTTAAGTTCCGCTTGGCCCGGATCTTGTACACTTCGAATATGCACACACCTAGAGCCGGGTTAAGTTCCGCTTGGCCCGGATCTTGTACACTGAATATGCACACCTAGAGGGTTAAGTTCCGCTTGGCCCGGATCTTGTACACTTTGAATATGCACACACCTAGAGCCGGGTTAAGTTCTGCTTGGCCCGGATCTTGTACACTTCGAATATGCACCGAACTAATTTTACACGCTTGTACCTTTGTCAGGTCACCACCAATCATCGGAGCGCCGAGTTTCAGCGCCTGCTTGATACCCACAAGATCATGTGTGCAAAACACGTTGCACTTGGCGCGGAGCATGAAAAGAGGGGTAATTTCCTCTCTTAACACCTCACCGTTTCGGTTGTTTCTGCCGGACTAACCTCCTTTTTCGGTTTTTTGCAGCTGGGGTGGAGGCTGAAAATAAGATTATGCAGAAGAACTTGGAGGAAATCCGAGGTATGTCCTCTTTTGGCCAACGTCGTTGTGTTTTCCATTCTTTCTTCTCCTTGGCTCGGCAAACATTCACTCCTCGGCTTTGCCGGGTCAACACACTATTTCAGCATCGCTTGAGGATAGTGTGCCCGTGCCTGATATGATGCTGCATTTTCTCGAAAAAGCAGGACAACATCAAGCCGAGCTGAAGAAGAAGAACGATTAGGTCGCCCTCCTCCGGACGAAGGACAATGAAATAGCTAAATTCAAGGCCGAGATGGAGAGGATGAAGGCCCAACACAAAACGAAGAACGTGAGCGCTTTACCCTCCAGATCTCCAAGGACCAGGATCTGCTTAAGGAATCCGAGGTCCAGCTTGGGTCGGCGCTCACCGAGCTTGAACAACTTCGCCAGAGACGCGATAGTTGTATCAAGGAGTTGACCCAGATCCATCGCCATATCTCACGTAAGTTTCTTCCCCTTGTCCGACCTAGTTTTCCGGGTTAGCTCATATGCCTTTGCTTCAGCATCCTCCCTTTCCTTATTTTCAGATAACTTTCCGGAGGGTACTTCCATCGCCAGTGCTGCCGTTGCCAAATTCCGCCAAGAGAGGGGTACTCCCATCGCTCCTGATGGTGAGAGCATCCCCTTAGACATGGAGGACCTATTGGTTAGCGTGTCAGCTCAGGTGGAAACTATTAAGAACTATGGGAAAGACCTCCTCGACGTTGCGGTCTGGATCTTCAACACATTATGGCCAAGCGAGGACGCTCCGGAAAGGATCACGCTCCTTGCCGACAAACTGATGGAGATTGAGACGCAACTTGACCTCTGGAGGGAATCCGCCGGGCGTGTCGCAGCAGATACCCTTCTCCATCATATCCTTTCATGGTATGAGAAAATCGATCTGAGCCTCCTCACCCGCCGGCGCACCGGATCAAAATGGACCGATGATCCGGAGTGGGTAGCTCGGCGCCAGGCTTGCGCCTACAGCCTCGTCGAATATTCTCCAGTCCATGACTGGGTTGAGGGGCCGAGCTTTCTAGAATCCGGCGAGGAGGATCAGATGGAAAACATGGAGGATGGGTCGGGCGATGATGGAGAAGATGTGGCTTCAGATATTGAAGACAGTGATGATGACGCCGAACTTCCTCCTCCTGCCGCTCCTTAGTTGAAAAAACTTCAGAATTTATCAGATCCCCGGTATGCCGGGTGCAATTGTATGCTAAATACATGATATTTTGCTACTATGCTTGTCTGCCGGATTAACTTGGGCGTAGTCCCCGAGTTTCATTTTCTTGTTCGTCCAACTCTCCGGCTCGATCCGTGTCTACCTTGATTCGGTTTTACGACTTACGAATCCGAGCCTCAAGAATCGTTTTAACAATACTAAGAAACTTTGAGGATTGGCTCAAAATAATTCAACATAATAGCTTGAAAGTGAATACGGGGTTAGTCCGAAAAACAAACGTTAGCTGGAATAGGATCGTCTCCTTAGTAGTTTTTCATGTGCTACGCAATTCCAAACTTCTTCCCTTGCTCGCCATGAAGCCAATTCTTGTTGGACAGCAGCAAGTCGAAGGGTTGGGTTTTTGGTGCTCACACATTACTAATCCGGGTTAAGCGAAACGAGTTATTCCAGCTAACGCATAAAAAGTAACAACAATGATTTATTAAGGCAGTCCTCGAGTTACTGCTTGAGGCTCCGGTTTTTCATTGACAAGCTCATTTCCGACATACATACCGACA
Source organism: Avena insularis (assembly GCA_023614405.1). NCBI lineage: Eukaryota > Viridiplantae > Streptophyta > Magnoliopsida > Poales > Poaceae > Avena > Avena insularis. The sequence continues at coordinate 153,522 of JAJUPC010000450.1, forward strand.
TATGAGGGTGACTCGGATACATACAATTTTTAGCTAAGTGTAGAAGGGACGAAGTAGTGCTACATTCCACGGTCGCTTGGATTCCTCTCCCGACCTGTATGCCTTGTTCTTTTCCTGTGGCTTTGCATCTATGAGATAATAAGAGTCATTGTGCAATGCTTTGCTCACAATAAATGGTCCTTCCCATGGGGGGGATAATTTATGCATGCCAGTGGTACGCTGTACCAACCGGAGCACCAGATCGCCTTCCCGGAAGACTCGGGGGCACACTTTCCGGCTATGATAGCGTTGGAGATTTTGCTGATATATGGCGGATCTGGACAGTGCCAGTTCTCTCGCTTCTTCCAGCAGATCAACATCATTTTGCCGGGCTTCTTCCACTTCGGCTTCTGTGTATTGGGTGACCCTAGGCGAATCATGCTCTATGTCGGCGGGTAACACAACTTCTGCCCCATATACCAGAAAGAACGGCGTGTAGCCTGTTGATTGATTCGGAGTTGTTCTTAAACTCCACAATACCGCTGGTAGTATTTCTATCCAGCACCCCGCTGATCTTTGCAGCGGCTCAATGAGCTGGGGTTTTATCCCGGATAATACTAATCCGTTGGATCTTTCCACTTGTCCTTTCGATGCGGGGTGGGCTACCGAGGCTACGTCGAGTCGGATTTTCTTATCTCGGCAGAATCGTGCAAATGCTCCTTCAGCAAAATTTGTGTCGTTATCAGTTATAATGCTGTCAGGATAACCGTATCTCAAGATGATGTCTTTGAGAAATGTCACAGCCATAGCTCCATCACATTTTCTTATAGGCTTCACTTCGATCCATTTTGTAAACTTGTCCACCATGACCAGAATGTGCGTCATGTTTCCTCTTGCTGGTTTGAGCAGAACCATATCCAAGCACCAAACAGCAAATGGCCATGTAATTGGTATGGTTTTGAGTTCCGACATAGGCATATGTGTCTTGGTGGCGTACCTTTGACAACCATTGCATTTTCTCACCAGATCTTCTGCTTGCTCCAAGGCACTTGGCCAATAGAATCCATGCCGGAACGCCTTTGCCACTAAAACCCGGGATGAGGCGTGATGCCCGCATTCTCCTTGGTGTATATCTCGGAGGATGTCAAGTCCTTCTTCCGGATCAACACACCGCTGGAGGACATTGGTTACACTCCGTTTATACAGCTCGGAATTGATGATAGTATAAGATTTGTCTCTCCTCTGAGTTTGCCTGGCTAGCACTTCCTCAGTGGGTAATGTTCCATCTTTCAAGAACTGTTATATAGGCAGCGCCCAAGCTAGTATTGCTCGCGCAAGGAACATCTCCTCATCAATTTCCATTCGATCCACCGGCATAACTTCAGCCGGATCACGCTGCATAGTCCCCGGGTCTAGCGAGGTAGTCCTCGGGTTTGCCAAGGTAGTCCCCGGGTTCGGCGTGCTACCTCCCAGGTCAACGTCCATGTGCTCAACTCCAGAGTCCGTGTTTTCCAGGACATAGATTGAATCAGTTCCTGGGGACGGACTGATAGATGGTTTTCTGAGGTGCTACAATGCTACGCCCGGTGGAATTGCCTGTCGGGTCGATCCGAGTTTCGACAGCATGTCGGCAGCTTCGTTTTCCACGCGAGGTACATGATGAAATTCACATCCCTCAAAGTAACCCGAGATTTTCTGCACATGAAATCTGTATAGTGCCATGTTTGGATCCAGGGCGTCCCACACTCCGGACACTTGTTGTATTACTAGATCCGAGTCGCCAAAGCAGATTATCTGACGTATGCCGATCTCCTTTGCCACTTTGAGACCATGCACAAGAGCCTCGTACTCAGCGACATTGTTCGATGCCGCGAAATGGATCTGCAACACGTACTTGAGCTGATCCTTCTTTGGCGAGGTAAGCACAACCCCGGCACCTAACCCGGTTTTGGTTTTCGATCCGTCAAAGTGCATCCTCCAGTAGTTCGGATCTGGTGGCGGTGGTTCGTATTGTACCTCGGCCCAATCCACGAAAAAGTCCGCCACAGCCTGGGACTTGATCGCTTCTCTCCTATCATATCAAGGGCGTATGGTGCTAGCTCAATTGCCCATTTCGCAATTCTGCCATTCGCATCTTTGTTACCCATTATCTCGGATATGGGGGCTTCGCATATCACCTTGATGGGATGCTCCTCAAAGTAGTGCTTTAACTTCTTTGCCGCCATATAAACTCCGTATGCCACCTTTTAAAAATGCGGGTAGTTCTGTTTTGAGGCAGACAATACCTCACTCAAGTAATACACTGGCCTCTGCACCGACTTACCCTCTTCATCTCGCTCCACTACAATCACTGCACTTACAACTCGGTTGGTTGCGGCTATGTAGAGAAACATTGGCTCCTTCGACAGTGGAGAAGCTAACACTGGTGCAGTGGCCAACATGTTTTTCAAGTGGGCAAAAGCTTCATCGGCCTGTGGCGTCCAAACGAATTTATCTGATTTTTTCATGAGTTGGTAGAGAGGCAGTGCCTTTTCCCCTAACCGACATACGAACCGACTCAATGACGCCAGGCATCCAGTGAACTTCTGGACGTTGTTGAGACACTTCGGCAGCTCCATTCGTTCGATGGCTCGGATCTTAGTTGGATTAACCTCGATACCTCGGCTAGAAACGATAAATCCGAGTAATTTTCCAGCCGGGACACCGAAGGTGCATTTTTCCGGGTTAAGCTTCATCCGGAATCTTCTCAAGTTCACGAATGTTTTCCTTATGTCATCAAGGAGCGTTGCGCTTTCCTTGGTCTTGATAACCACATCATCCACGTAGACTTGCACATTTTGACCTATTTGATCGTGCAAACATTTTTGCATACATCTTTGGTATGTTGCTCCTGCATTTCGTAAACCGAACGGCATAGTGCGATAGCAATAAGCCCCGTACGGGGTAATAAAGGCAGTTTTTATTTGATCATCCGGGTTCAGAGGTATCTGGTGGAAACCAGAATAAGCGTCAATGAATGACAATAGTTCACACCCTGCGGTAGAGTCAATGACCTAATCTATCCTCGGCAGTGGAAATGGATCTTTTGGACATGCCTTGTTCAGGTTCGTGTAATCGATACACATACGCCAAAGCACTGCCACGTTCGGATCATCCTTCTTCTTTTCTACTATCACCGGATTAGAGATCCAATCCGGATACAACACTTCCATGATAAATCCTGCTGCTAGCAACCGAGCTATCTCATCACCAATGACCTTTCTCCTATCCTCGGCGAAGCATCGGAGAGGCTGCTTCACCGGCCTTGCTCCGGGTCTTACGTTCAAAGAGTGCTCTGCCAACTCCCTCGGAACGCCTTGCAAGTCCTGCGTGGACCAAGAAAAAATGTCCCGATTCTCACGGAGGAAGTTGACGAGCTCGCTTTCCTATTTGTCAGTTAACCCGGCCCCAATTGTCACGGTACGCTCCGGAAACATGTTATCCACCGGGACCTTCTTGGTGTCCTTCGCGGCTTGAAATGAAACGCTTCCATGCGGGTTACTTAACGCCGGCATATACTGCTGCGCGGACTGAGCTAACGCCGCCACCTCTTGGATTTTTCTTTTCTCTTGGGCAATTACGAGTGACTCGGCTAGGTTAGACCCGGCTGAAGCGCACTCAATAGAACGTCGGAAATCCCCAGTGATAGTAATTGCTCCATTTGGACCGGGCAACTTCATCTTCAGATAACTAACGTGGCAACTTGCCATGTATTTGCTCAGTGCTGGTCTCCCGAGTAATGCATGATACGCGCTCTCCAAGTTTACCACCTCAAACTCCAGATTTTCAGTTCGGCAGTTATCCCTCGTACCGAATAGCACGTCGACCCGGACTTTGCCTATGGGCTCACAGGATATGGGCTCACAGGATATGCCTTGTAGCCTGGAGCATGTTCTCCGAGATGCCCAACTTGCGCATCGTATCCGCATACATGATGTTAATGCTACTGCCATTGTTGATCAGTACCTTGGAGAACCTCACATTAATGTTTGGTCCAATGAACGTCGGATCTAACACTAGTGCATACGAGCCCGGACTTGGCATAAGCTTGGGGTGATCTTTGACGCTCCAGGTAATTTCCTGGTGCGACCAAGACATGTACCTCGTCACTGCAGGCATAACCGCGTTAACCTCCATATGTCGGCGCTGCAAGCTCTTCCTATCTGTTTCCTCTATCGTGAACACACAATAGCTCTGATGATGTTCCCTGTACTCATTCCTTCCCTCGTTTCCGGAGTACCTCTGATCCGGTTGTTGCTGGTTTTCCACCTGATGCACTGCATCCCTTCTCTCACTGTTGTCATACCTCGGCGGAGGGGGAGGCAACATCAGTTGCTGCATGTTTGCTCCGGAAAGCAATTGCTGCCTGGGTAACTCCTGCCGAGGTTGATCATTCCGGGGTGCCTGAGCATTCCCCGAACCACCTTGTTCTATCTTGCGCATCCACTCACATTGTCTCCCTCGTGTGACCCGCCGGGCTGTTCGGATTTGGTGTGTGAAACTTACACGGCTGGTCTAACATTGACTCATAGGTATACCTCGGACGATCTTTCTTTTCTTGCCATTGCTTCTTCTGCTCTGGAGTCCACGTCTTCTTGCCATCGTTTTGAGGAGTCCATTGCCCTCCCGTTTTCTGGCGTTGGTTGCTCCCTGCTCCGGGCTGATCTTGATTCACGGCCGCAACTTGTTGCGAACCATATCGATGGTCCGGTCTATCGTCTCTCCTTTTTCCCCTGTAATCGTTCCTCCGGGATGACCCGCATCCGTCCCTCAGATAGTACTCATTTGACTCGTTCGACACGATCCTAGGTTGAGTCGGATCACCCAAAGCATAAGAATCTGCGATCCGGATCATCTCTGCCAATGTGACTGGCATTTTCCTTTGCAATTTCATCCACAACTCGCTGCCATATCTGCATCCTTTTGTGAACCATGCTATAGCCTGTGACTCTATGACTCCCTCACACGAGTTTCTCACGGTACACCACCGGGTCAAGAATTCACGGTCCGTTTCGTTAGATCTCTGCTTGCACATTGCCAGGGTCTACGGTCTATTCGGTCTCTGATATGTACTTGAGAAGTTGCTGATAAACATTTCTTCAAAATCTATCCAGCAATTGATGCTTCTGGGTGGCAAATTGTTCAACCACACCCTAGCCGGACCTTCCAACATTTGGGGTACATATCGTACAACCCATCTCAAGTTGCCAGTTGCAATTTTCACAGCTGTTGCGTAGTTTATCAGCCAATCCTCCGGCTTTGTACTGCCGTCATACGTCTTCGTGCCCCTGGGTAATTGGAAATTGGGTACTGGCGGTTCCTTCATGATCCGGGGTCCAAAGAACGCTGGACCTAGAGGACCTTGACATTCGATCTGTTCCGACCTATACAAGCGATCTAGTTTTAGCCTGGCATCATCCGGCATCAAATCTCTGCTTCCCAATCTCGACCCTATCACATGATAGTCCGGTCTTGCGTATCCCGCATTCATCACCTCCGAGTCTCCGTCATTGTATCGGTCTTGCTCTCGTTGTGCTCCTCTCTGTTGCATACCACGGCCGGCACTTTGCTCTTGCCTTGGCGCATTCATTCTTGCCGGTTGACCCGCTCTGCGGTTTCATTGCATTGCGGTTGGCAGCATTCCCTTGACGGCATTGCCTTGGTCGTGGTTACCTCGCCAGCTTCACCTCGGCTCACACTTCGTCGATCATCGCTTTTTCCGCATCTCTTTTCTTTTCCGACGCTGGGTCGTACGGAACGATCTGCTTGTTCCGTCTGGCCGAGGTTACTACCTCTTCTCTTCTAGGGCCACCCTGAGGCGATGATGCGGCTCCAGCGGATTTCTCCGGGTTACCCATCACCGAATGGACGATCTTAGAATCTCCAACTCTCTCCGGGTTACCTCTCATCAACTCCTCGTTCTGCCTGTTCGCGATCCAAACCAGCTCGTTAACCCGGTCTTGCTGTCTTTGACAGGCTTAACCCGTCAGACCCTCTAGCTCGGACACCGCGACATCTGCTACTCTGAGGTTCTTCTATGGGGTACTATACTTCGGCAACCCCACAGACAGATAGTTTTCCGACCCTTCTGGTCCATCATCACCTTCTCTGTTCATCTCACTTATGAGATTTTCTCTTTGACCCTTACTGCATCAACCTTGTTTGCCTTCGCGTACTCGCGCAGCGTCATGTTCAATGACTGTTGAGCCGCTGCTATTTTCTTTGCGCCCTCCAGTATCCTTCACCGGGTCTCCTCTAGCTCGGCCTGTGCCTGAGCCGGAACTACCACTGCTGCCACCGGGTTAGCCAAGCTATCCATAGCTTCCCTCAGCACGTTCTCAGGCCTCTCTAGCGGAGGACCCCTAGCTTTCCTCGGTGCCTTGGGTGTTACCTCCGGGTCTGGCGCTGGATCCTTGGTTACGCCCGCGCCTGGCGCAGTCATCATCCCCTCTGCATGGTCCGGGGAGCGAGCGATACGCGCCCCGCGAGCCGCAGTGAGGGGTGGTTCCCCTGCATCGACGACGTGATGCGGATGAACGCAAGACATGTCCACAGCAACATAGAACTTGTGCACGCTGAGCTTGACGAAGATGCCGTTGTGCGGAAGGGGGCGCGTGCCGAAGCAGCCAACGTTGTCGCTGACGTAGTCCAGCGCTCCGAAGCGCTGAATAAGCCCGGAGACGATGCGTTCGCCGATGCCGATGAGGTTTCCCATCCGGATCTTCACCCCTGCTAGCGCCGCTAGCCCAACGGTGGGCGCCAACTGTCGTGGTGGTGTCACGGCAGATGCCATGGATAGGCTAAAAGTGGGGACTAATATGCGCTATGGGAATCCAGGGAGGGATAGTAGAGTGATTCTCTACACGGAAGCTTTGTATTGATGTTCGATCTCCAAGATTACAAGTGCTCCTCGAGCTGTATTGACAAGAGGAGGAAGAAGTAACTCTCTTACTCTTGCCTACCAACTAGCCCTAGAACCCTAGATCTACTAGAATTCTCCTTACTCCCAATAAAAGAAGACCGAACCCCGTTACCAGAACCCTAACCCCCCCTTATATAGAGGTGGTTCGGTCCTGGTCTAGGGCATACGTGGAGGCATATTCCTAAGAATATGCCCCCTCCCAAAGTAGTAACCCGACAGGGGTGCTTTTCCCCCGCGTCACACTTGCTTTAGCGACGTAGCCTCTGCGGCGCCCGCGTCAGCCGACGTGAGCGTCATCACCCTTGTCGGCCACGATCCGGTGGTCCTGCCCTTGCTTCATTCGCTCATCCAGTACGCACCGGGCCTTCTTTTTGACCAGAGAGATTCCTTCCTTCTCCTAGAAGCCAAACGAGGATCCGGATCACAATTGATCCGGCCACACCTGTTCCTGCATATAAGCTAGACAAGTATCTCCGACTTACTCCCTGAGTCGGACGAGACAATGTTAGGCGACCCCCTGGTCCGGGTTACTCCGTGATCCGGCCTGCCTTGAGGTGACTCGGCCAGCATCCGCTTTGACCTTGCCGAACCTCGGCTATCTCGGCCCTTATACCCCGGAGTGACCCTACCCGGGGTTATCCCCCCAACGAGAAAAGAGTGCATGTCGGTAACAAGATCAAACTAGGTATTTGGATACCGATGATTGAATCTCGGACATGTATTATATCATGAGACAAAGGGATTAAGTTACTAGCGTTAAAGGTTCTCACAATCACAGAAGTCATCGTTGAATGTGCAGGAGTCAGTATGGATCTCCAGGTCTCGCTTCGGATTATTGATCTGAGAGGAGTCTCAACAAAAAAGCTAGAAAAAGGGCACCCTCATGGGAGTACGCTCCGCGATGCTGCTCGTGCCAACACGTGGATGATTTTGGTCAGTCCCATCGAGCGGGGGTGTCATGTTTTCTCGACACGTGTAGTTCTTGTAGAGCTTCTGGATGTTTGGGTTGCGGTGTTCGGTGGTTTTGTTCCGTCGCAGGACGTCTCCGGGTTTTTCCATTGTTTTGTCGGTTTTTTCTCTTTTCCGGTTCGTATGAACTGCGGTTTGCGTTGCTTACACTGCTCGTAGGAGGAGTTCTAGTTAGTCATGGGACTGGAGGCAGTGCACAATAATCTGTCTTGGCAGTGGCGCAGTGTTATGGTTACTCTTTTTCGGTCCTATTTTTCTCTTTGTCTGTCTTTTTTTCTCATTTTCGGTAGTTAGTATCTGCTTTTATTTTTTTACTTATATTTAATTTTGTTTGTTTTTTTTATTTACGGGTAATGGAGATTTTGTGGGGTGTAATGGGAGCGGTCCTACTTTGAACTCCTATTTATCTATACTTTGAACAAAGTATTTTAAGGTTACATTGTGTTACATTTTGCTGATAGCAAAAGGAGGCAAAGGTAACGGTTGTAGATCGAGCGATTCATGGAGTGCCCTGCCAAGATTCTGCCTGCAGCTAGTCTCAGGCAATGCTTAGACTAGAAGTTCGAGTGGCTTGATGGTAGGACATAGAGGCAGTGCATAGCCTGTATCCCGAGCAGTGCGTGGCGTGCAGTGCTGCGGATCAGGAGCAATGCAGTGCTTACAGGAGGAGCTCGAGTGGCTTGCTTGTAGGACAGGGAGGCAATTCATCGTTTCTATGTTCAGCATCTGCGCTTTGCTGGGCAGTCCACTGCTTATACTAGGATTTCGAGTGGCTTGCTGGTAGCACAGGGCCGCAGTGCATTGTTTGTATCTTGGGCAGTGCATGGCGTGTAGTGCTGGGCATCTGCGTTGTACTGAGTCGTGCACTGCTTACAGGAGGCCATGCACTGCTTACCGGAGTAGTTCGAGTGGCTAGCTGGTAGCACAGTGAGGCAGTGCAACGGTTGTAGACTGAGCAGTTCATGGAGTGCCCTGCTCAGCATCTGCTCTGTGCTAGTCTGTGCACTGCTTAGACTAGAAGTTCGAGTGGCTTGCTGGTAGGACATAGAGATGCAGTGCTTACAGGAGGAGTTCGAGTGGCTTGCTTGTAGGACAGGGAGGCAGTTGACCGTTTGTATGTTCAGCAGGTACATGCCTTCGCTGAGCATCTAACTTTGCTAGGCAGCAATCGCTTCATGAGGATTTTGAGTGGCTTGCCGGTAGCATAGTGCCGTAGTGCATTGTTTGTATCTTGGTCAGTGCATGGCGTGTAGTGCTGGGCATCTTCGTTGTACTGAGTCCTGCACTGCTTATAGCAGGCCATGCACTGCTTACAGGAGTGCAGTGCATTGATTGTAGATTGGGCAGTGTATATAGTGCAGTGCTGATCATCTGCGCTTTGCTGGGTCTTGCACTGCTTATAGGATGAGATCGATTGGCTTGCTCGTAGCATAGGAGGCAGTGCATTTCTTGTAGCTTGAGCAGTGCGTAGTATTCAATGTCCAAGATTCACATATGCAATATTTAGAAGATGATTAAAGTGTTCAACTTACTGAGTACATTCATTGACATTACAGTAGATTAAAGATGTTCAATTTACTAAACAACACGATGGGCACAATAAACTTCAACACTAGATTAAACAAGAAAAGATGACTATCTAAACAGTTTTTCCCAAGTTAACCATTAGATGACAATCTCAACAAAGTCGAGACCAAGGTGCTCCTGCATATGCTCTACTTTAATGAGAAGTAGTGATGCCCATCCAACATCAGCAGCAAATGTGAAGTCAGACCATCCTTCAATATATGCGCATGCAATATAATTCTCTTCTCCTTCAAGATCATGTCCTTGTCTGTACAGATGTGCTATGCCCTGAGTTGGGTACCTGAAACCATCTACAGCCTCAATTGGCATGAACTGCAATAAAGAAAAAAGTCAGTATTTTAACAAGCCTTCTAAATTAGCAAGTTCACTAAATTATATGTTTAATCTGAACATAAAATATTATTAAATATGTGGAAACTAACCAGTGCATTATGGTGATGGTTATCCATATTCATCATGTGTACCTAGAAATGCTTTTCATCTTTACTTTCAAAAAACTGATGTTCTGTGACATGAAGATCTTTGAAAATGCCAAACAGGATTGAAGCCATTTGCTGCTGAGTTAGCGCATTTATGTCTGAGAAGATGGTCCTATGCAGAATGCTTCTGATGGATGTAGGCACATCTCCCACCTCTGATGAATGAGTGGAAATACATGTTGAGTATTAAAGAATGTTATTATGATGAAATAGTAGTAGGACAAGGAAAAACTGTATGTGCAAATTATTTACAGTAAATAAGGGAAATACCAGTTGCTTCATGAATCTTTTTCTCTTCACCATTAGAGTAATCAGTGACATGAAATAAGTTGGTCAAGTTCAAACCAACATCATCAAGTTGGTCGTCATCATATTCAAAATGCACTACATCTCCAAGTGCTATATCATAAACCCTCATCAGGGACTTCCAGTATGGACCACAAATTATTGTCCTAACATTAGACTTTTTGAGGAACAAACCAAAATTCCTTAATGCTTCACTGTTTGCAACCATCCAATTACTTGGAGTGAAATCATTCAGTCTTTCCCTAAATGAGCATGGCACTACCTGAAGCTAAACAACATGGTTCAGTTCATGTGACTACAAGACAGTAAAAGAAACATTACATAAAATGAAATTTTCGAACTTTTTTAATAAAAACTTCGAAAAATACTCCTAAATATGTAAAAACTTACCACACCATTGATGGGAAAACCTTGAACAATGTTAACCTGGAAGCTGGTTGCTCTCCTCTGTGCCCTACCACAATTGTTGCCAGGTTGGCCGCACACTATACAGTCCATTCCAAGAAACACCTGATAAAATTAATAATGCACTTAACGAGTGAACTGTGCATTAACTCCTAATCTAGAAAGTGTCAAACAGATCATTTATCAGGCATAAATTACACCATAGTATTACGGGGATAAGATGATAGGAAGAACACATAAAGGATTAGGAGGAAACTAAAAAAATAATTGGAAGTGTGATGCAAAACTCACCGTCGATTTGTACTAAGACAATGGAATGGAGATTAAAATAAAAGAACAAATCTTCTGAAATGAAGAAAGAAATAAGGACTAGAACTCAAATCAATAAAGAAAAGGAAAGGGATACGGAATTATAGGAGAAAAATCGATCGGGAGGGGACGAACTTTTCTGAGAAACTGCTCTGCTCTGAGGAACTGTTCTCAGGAACTGTCCTCGGGAAGTGCTCTGGACGTGCGTAGTGGGAGAGCGGTGGAGAGAACTGAACGGGGTCTCTTCGGTTTCCCTGCATTTATAAATCAAGCAACTAAAACGGTTAAGTTCTAACGCTTCGACGTGTTGTTCCCCCGGCCACTGTCTGAGGTATCCTATCGTTTACCATCTGAGACTGACAATCCCTCTGTCCCTATGCAACAAAATTGAAAGTCTGATAGACTAACAACAAATCTTAACTTGTACATCCAGGCAGTTCATAGTTGACACTTTCGGAAGTGCATATTATGTTTTTTTTATTTATGGGTAATTGAAATTTTATAGTTTATTTTACTCAAAGTATTATACTTTTTACGAAATTTGTACATTGAGTACTGCACAGTTTATCTGTGTGCACTGCCATATTATTAGCTTGTTGAAGTGCCCTAGTATTGTATTACTTAAGTTTCGATTACTGCTCTATTTTTACTGCAGTGTCATGCGTATTGTTGTTCGCAACCTCGGTAAACTTAAGTTTCGATCCGCGTGTGATGTTTCATTCGCTGAATTGTTAATTGCGTTTACATTAGGCATAGTATTATAGCTTTGGTCAATCTTTGGTCTTGGATGATGTGTGGGGTGTGTTTTATTGTTGGTAGGTGAGACGACTGTTCAATGTCTATAAGTAAATTATAAATTCAGACGTCGATGCTTAACATTTTGCATTCCAGTCCCAGTACCTCTTCTACTAGACGATTTGTTTTCCTCTAGACGGTTCTTCTTCTAGTTCTATTCTCAGTTCTTTCTGCCATGGATCCAATGAGGAAGCCTATGTCTAGAAAGCAGCAGACAGCTATTACAAAACGTTTGGAAGCTGCTGAGCGGAGGAGACGGGGCTCGGAGGTCGCTCCCCTGCTGCCCACCATGGTGGATTACTTTGCCGATGGTTCGTCGTCCTCTCGATGCAACTGTCGCAAGATCGACGAGTCCGGGTTAGTTTTCCTTTTTTTATCTTTTCTTGTATTCATTTCTAAGTTTTCGGATTAGGTTTTTGAAACTCTTGTTGTGTCATTGACGTTTGGAACTTATATATAGGGCTTACTCCTATGGTGTTCATGGTTGCTCGCATTTGGCATCTACTCCGTCGCCGTCTGTTCCTGTGGTGCATCCGAGCAGGCTAATCAATGTGCATGTATTTGTATGTTGGTTATTTTTTAGTACGATCAGTTCTATTTAAAATAAATCTTGTTGTTGTTTTCTGTGAAAATATTAGGATTCATTGCCATTAGTTATGGGAGTTTCGGATGGCAGTAATCATGTTGATGCAGAATATCAGAGGCTTCGTAATGAACTTGCTGCTGAGAATGCTAACGTATCAGAATTGTGTGTCAAGCTCTCCGAGAAGGAGGCAGAAAATATGACTATTACTATAGAGTGTGACCGTCTTCGACACGAGATCGTCGGAATGCAGCACGTTGTCGAAGATGCTGCTATGATGAAGGTGGAGCTGAACAAGTATAAAGCTGGCGCTGTAGCCTGAGACTTAGAGCGGGATACTCTGACGACGAATATGGCTCAGCTACTAGCTGATAAACAGAAGCTTGATGAGCAATTGGCTGACATGATAGCCAATCGTTTTGAAGATATTGAAACAACAAAAAATGCACGTCTTGACAGGCTACATGCAATGCAGTCTCTGAAGGACATTCTTGAGCGCCGTCAGAATCAAGATGAGTGCATGGATGACATTCACAAAGAGATCAAGGAGCTTGATAAGAAACTATCTAAATAACTTGTGAAGCGTCTTCCATGTTTTAAATGGTAGCTAAATTTGGCCTATCATGTTGTAAGTGTTTGTAACGGTGTTTGTGAAGAGCACTTGATGAATGTGATGGAGCAAGTTTGTATGTAATTTAGTAAGTACGTACGTGCAAGTGTCTGTCTGTCAGTGAATTTTCTATTTGCACTGCTCTGACTAGCTACGGTGCACTGCGGAGTTCTTTCCGTGTGTGCTATACAGCTTATTTGTTCTGCCTTGACCAGACTAGTTGCACTGTCGTATTTATTCATGTACTCATGGTTCTATAGTAGTGCAACGATATCTATTTAGGTAGTTTTTGAATTGATCATCTAGAAGCAGTTTATACTCTGTTGAGTGCGCTGAAAATATAATTTTCACACATAGGGATGGAAGAGTGTTTTTAGTGGTGCATTCACTACCCACGTAAATTTAGGTGCACTGCCTCGTACATACTTATATTCTGCCTTGTGCTGATTTTTGGCGCTGCCTTCTTTACTTATGTATGCAATTTGTCCATGGTAGTGCAAGGATACCTATGTAAGCATTTTGTTTAAAGACTACTTAGAGGAAGTTTATACTAGGTTGATTATTATCATCATGTGGAAGTAGTTTATACTTGGTTCAGTGTGATGAAAATATAATTTTTACACATAGCTATGCACTTGTTTTTATCGCTGTATGTGTTTGTGATATGCACTGCTCACATAGATCCTAGTTATTATTTGGTTCATTGTGATGAAATTATATTTTTTACACACAGCTATGCAAGAGTGTATGCAGATGCACTGGCCCATACATGCCGATACACTGCAAGTAGATATTGCACTACCAACTTAAAATCAGAAATCAAGATATCTGTTACAGATTAACAAGCGTGTACTTACACCCACAGATATTGTTATTTCCTTTGATTCGGTCTAGTTAGATGCAATATGTGCATGCAATCTAGTTTGACGAAATAATGTACATGTTTCGGAATCTTCTTCTAATCACTTAATGTTATTGCAATTTGTGGCATCTCCATGTCTGGGCCCAACTCCCTAAGATCTACCGGTAGGTTCTTCAGTGCTTGGTTAGATCTGTGGAACAACATTGTGTATAGTTGTTAATCTTTGATACTGGAGCTTGTGTCCTGATAAGTATTGTAAAGTCTTGTTAGTTTTCAAGTATATGTAATCAACATTTTTGAAAAAATTCTATCTAACTACTGCTTACACTTGACATCTTTCCTTTTTCTACAATTTCGCCATTGTATCTCTACAGGTAATATAATGTCCACAGTCCACATGCGTCTTCATCTTGTTTATTAGTTCTGACGTAGCGTGCACTTTTGAATGATGCACTCCATCTTGGCAATGTGTCATCTTTGTAAATGCACTCTAGCACTTGTTCGAACTCCTTGAATGTATATTGAAACATTATAGTGACATTGTTAGATAAAAAGGCTAGTGAGTTCTGATATGTTTTTTTAGAAATAACACTCTTACTCTAGTAAAAGTTTTCTAGTAATGTCTACATTTTGGTAGGAGTCTTACCATAGTTTGTCCTATGTTACTGTGGTAATCCTGCATCTTTGTACTGTTATTGTATGCGAAGGAGTCTATGATCTCAACCTTTGGATTTCGAGCTGACCCATTTAAGACATAAACTGAAAAATGTTTCTTGCAATGAACCGGTAGTAGTATCTATGTATGGAAGTAGATATAATACTAAAGTAAGTTTTAAACATGTTGTAATTTTTAGTTTTATGAGGTGTCTTACTGAATATAGAAATTTATGCTTATTTCTAAAATAACTCACCGTGCCTGCTTTGGTAAGGTCGTCTGTTCCAATGAGGTAATCAATTGTGCGTGCAATATCTTCAGGTTCGAAATTTTTGTGTTTGTCCATAAAATCTAATACTGATGCTACCTGTGTGGGTAGGATTACCCTTTTACCTTCCTGGAAAAGATATTTGAACTCATCATTACTTCTCCATGTGTGGATGACGGCATCTAAAAATTCATTGTCTATCCATCCATTCTCTTTGAAACTGTCTGCTAGTTCACGTGCAGTATATGTCAGATTAAAATCTCTTGATTCATTGGATCTAGCTGTCTTGATAAATACGCTCCTGTTGTATTACAAAAAACAGGATTAGTATTACAGGGGTGTTAGTTTAGATTAGATCAAAAAATATCTAGGCTAATTAAAAGAGATCTAGCTGTATCAAGTTAAGCTTTACACTTACTCTCCGTAATCTGGTTTTGATGCATATTCGATTAGTTTTTGCCGTACTTCCCTTGCATTCTCTGTTTCTTTAAATTATGCTGGAATGAAAACAAGTCTTTCTTCTGGAATTCGATTTTTCTGTTCTTCCATGGAAACCTTGCACCTTTTTGGATTTCTTCTATATCTTTCTCTAAAGATATCTTTCTCCTTAGTTTCTTTCAGTTGTATCATTGATTTGTTTGACATCTTGTTTTCTTTCTCTTGAATTCCTAGAAATATATCTCTCTTCAAATCCTGGAAATCTCTTCTTGTGAATAGCTCTTGATATTCGGAATGGCCTATAGATGCAGCAAATTTGTAAATACTTGTCTTGCACTTGATAGTAACAAAGTTATGAAAAAACATACTGTAGTATGAACAATACTAGTCAAAAAAACTGTGTCAATGATTACCTAATATTCTATCATTTAATGTTTCGATGTTTACGTTGAAGATGTCTGATGTCAGCATCCTCATGAGAAGTATTTCCTTGTAACCTAGAATATGTTTTTTTGTGAATTCCAGAATATGATCTCTGGTGCAGTTCTCGATCATATAGAGCATGAAGAACCCACAGTCATATATGCATAACGTTTGTCAGATGGTTAAAAGTTGACAGAGATAAGTAGTTCAATTCAAGACTATATTTTATGTTATGTATGAACATTTACCCGTTATCTTGTAGAGGCATGTGTTCATATACTACCTCAAAATCATCCAGCGTTTGGACTTTTGTTTCTGTTGTTCGAAAACCTTCACTCCACAATATCTTTATTTTCCTGATCAATTTTAAGCATACTTTTTCAAGATCAATATCCCCTGGCTCTCTCAACGAATCATAAATTCTGAACTTCTTCTCCAAAACATCTACTGTCAATTTGAACTAGTGACCTACTGAACCTGAAGTTCCCTTAGGAGGTCGCTCGAGAAAAGGAAACATTATCTGCATGAGCAATTATTAAAAAATTGTTAACATATTTTTTCTGTTTAAAAAATTAATATACAAGCTTGTATTTTTGCAATATGGTGTTCTTCAAGTTGTCAAAAAATATACTGTAATGAACATTATTGTTCTACTTACTAGTTCGTATTTATCTAGACGGTCTAGGGCGTCTGGTTTAAACAAGTCCTCTACCCAACGCATACTTATTTCATCGTCTTTCACTGCTCTAATGTTAATAATTTTTTGCTGCAAAACAACCATTAGTTTGTTTGCTCTTAATATATAAAACCTTTGTTTATTATTTATAGTTGCTTTTTCTGTAGTACTTACAGTTCCTCTGTAATGAATAATTTTCTTCTTTGACTTGGTTCTCCTAAGTTGTTCTTCAAGATAGGTTAACACAAATTCAACCTCTGTATCGCCTAGCAGTCCTTCGTTTTTGAAAGCACTTGATATGTACTACAGTGGCACCTTCATATTGGTTTTCTCGTGCTTCAAGATATACCAAGATCTGTAGAGTGGAGTAATTTTTATTATAACACAGTATGGTTCTGAAAAAATATGCAAAGTGCAAAATGATAATTTTTAAAATCATCTCACTTTAATATAGCTGTATCTTCTTTTGACAGTTTTTTGTCTGTGAACTTGCATATCAGGTTATACAATTTTGTCCATTCTAGTTGTATTTGCCTGCTGTCCTTGTTTGCTTGGTCTCCACTATCTGTATCTGTGGAAAGAAAAAACTGCTAGTTTGTGAAAAAATGAAGTGTAGAAAAATCAGTGCAATGACTGATGTTAGGCAGTGCATCAGAATGGTAGTTCGATGATAGTTCATTTACAGTACTTGAGGTAGTTTACTGGTTTAACTGGCGTGTATGACAAGTGCAAATGGTAGACTGGCTAGTACTTGTAACCATAATCGTTCATACAAATCTCTTCATGGTCATTACAGCCAGATTTTTTCATATGTTTAGCAAGCTCTATTTTGCAAGTGTATCTTTAATTTATTTACACCAGTAGAAAAATGGTATGTTTACAAATGAATCAAATTGTTCAACAAATCAATTTTCATAGAGACTTTCTGCTGTCAGATTGGTACTGACGGGCAGAAAATCTTCTGCTTTGTGTCCAACTTCATTGTCTTTAACTTTGATATTCTGTTTTTCTTTATCTTCTGTCTGATGTTCCTCTTGTTTATCCTGTTCCTACCTGTTCGCTATGTCAGATGAGCGTATGCTTGTTTCTGCTGCTGCTGCTTCGTCAGAGGGGGTTTGCTTGTTTGTATCTCCTCCTGCGTCTTCCTACAATCAGAAGTTTATATTAGTTCTTTGTTGAATTATTATGAATGTTATAACCATCATTAGATTTTTTTTTTGCTTTATATTATAGCAAATTGTCCCCTTTCTACTAAATGAGCGTATACCTTTACAGATTTGTCTTTTCTTATTGTCGATGTTGCATGCTCCTGTCCTTCTGCTGCAGTTTCATTATTCGTATCATCTGCCTAATTGTCCAATCCATTTAGAAATAAAAATACAGCAGAGTTAAACTAGGAGCAATCATTCTTATTATATCGTGCAATAACTTGCAATAGGTATATAAATTGCCTTTGCAGCTTCGATCGTTGTGTCTTCTGTTTTTTTAGACGTATCAACACTGTAAGAGTTGTTTTTCTCAGTTTCATTCTGCGACAATGAACATGATATATCTTCCATTCTGACAGGTCCTCTTTTTGCTGTTAATCTAACTGCTATATCTTTCGCCGACTCCATGTATAACTTAAGCTTATCCATTGAGTCTAGAATCTCAAGTCCTCCTGTCTTGACATCTTGTCTGCAGTTACTGATGGGGCCTAGTTCGTTGTTAGTTTCTAAATTTTGACATATGTTTTCTGGGTTGTCTGCAATCTGTCTCAGGAGATCCATTGCTTGCTGCATGTTCTCAATATCTGTCATGATACCTCCGATTGGATTTGGCTGGACAGAAGGTTCTTCCGTTGGAATGTTTGAATTGTCTCCGACAAGAACTATTGCATACTTGTCCTTCCGGTTCTCATGGTCATTATCCACCACCGTATTTGAGGAAATGTTTTTCTTTGTATGAAAACCTTTGTTGTAGTGCTGCATCTCGGAACTAGTCTTAACCTGTTTCATGTGAAGAGGACGATTTAGATATTTTTATGCTCAATCTTATTATGTTACAGAATTAAATCAGATATGCAATAAGAAAATACAAAGATACATATTACCAGTATGTGTACCTACATGTTTCAATGCTCCGAATTCCTCAATGTTATGTTTCTGTCTGTCCTTCTTCACAATGGATGACAATAATTCATTGTCAAGAACATTCAGCCGTGGTGTTTCAATCGTGTTGATTGAATTCTCACACCTTTTAGTGTCCAGATAGACTATTAAAGGCAGAATTACGCATCCCTCAGCTCCTTTGGTATTTGTTTTTTAATAGGACCCTTACCCTTTTTTTTCTGTTTTTCTTTTCCGCAAAAAAATTCTGAACTCCTCTCTTCAGTTCATCCACTACTACGCAGCAGATATCCATTTATTGAAGCTTCTTGTAGTCTACATTGTGTATCATTCCAGCCTCTCGGCCTATCCTTGCGTGTAGAGTGGGGCAGACAATACTCTTGAAAATGACCAGAAATATGCATTGCATTGTGAAAGGACTTGTGCCACCTTTCTTTATTTGCTTATACAAATCATTAAGTTGAACTTGTTTTGTCGCTGTTATTCCAAGTTCTTTCCTTAGCCATTTTAGAGCTTCTGTGTTACCATCCACTGATGGTAATGGAGCTGCGTCAGGTCCGTCAGGGAAGCCGAACACTGATTTCACAACTTCTGGTGTTATTTCAATGTCCACGCCGGCTCCATGTTCCATTACCATTGTAACTCTATCAATTTTCTCGTATAACCACAAGATCATTGGCCGTGATAGGTTTGACGTTACTCTGTAATTAAACAGGAATCCCCACCCAACATTTGATAGCTCGGTTTTTTGATCTTTGCTAAGGACCACTGTAAGCAATTTGTTGAGCTCTTTGAGTGAACACCTTACTATGTAGTTTCTGCCTGTGTCCTTGTGTAGCTTTTTGTCACCTATTGTCAAGGTTCCTTAAATCATATTCTTGCTCTGATCCTTGCGCTTGCGTTTTCTCCCAGCTTGCTGCATGTAAGATTTTCTGCTGTCAGTTCATGCTATGGATTTTCCAAAATGAATGTCATATGGTTAATTTATTTATGTAAATCTTTACTCACCTGATTATCGAATTCTCTTTCATTTTCTTCTATATCCTCTGCAGCATCATCTTCTTCAGTTTCAGGTTGTGTTCCTTCTGGAAGAATGTTGTAGTCTTCATCGTCGTCGTCACTGCTCTCATTATCATCTGTGTTGTTCTCTTGCTCTTTCAGATTTCCTTTTTCTTCCTTTGATATTCTAGATGCTCTCTTATTTTTTTCCTGAGGGTTATCTTGCTCTTCTGGTACTATTGCTTTCCTCTTCTTCAATCTTCTTGTACTGGATCAGAATCTCGTGGTATCGCTTGTCCGAAGCTGAACACTCAGTGGGATTGGGTCATCCTGGGGTATGTTTTGTTCATTTTTTCATCGTCCACACTTTCTTCAAAGGTTGATGCAAGAGGTAATTTCTTCTTCACTTTATCCAGGTTCAATTGCCTTTTTTTACTGCTTTCTTTTTCTTTTTCTTCTCTTCCTCTTCTGCTAGTTGATCTTCCACTTGCCATTCCTATGTGGGTGTTTCTGTGCAGTCCACACTTTGTGATGGTGTTATTGATATTGGTCAGTGTGTACTGACATTGTCCTAGTTATCTGTTTTGGGGCAATATTTTTCCTTACTATATGAATAAGAAACACTAATAATATGTACTTTTACTTTGTTTTACAACATTACCTTGGGTTAGCAATGAGTTTTTTCGTCAGCATCCGTATTATCAGGTATGCTCTGAAAAGAAGTTGTATTAAATAAATGCTATTTCAATATTTATGTAAGTGATGACTACAAGGTATGTTGTATATTGCTCTATACCTTCCCAGGACTAGGACTTCTGACGCCTCGGGTGATCATGAGTGATCTGCCGTAATTTTATTTGACTAACTGCCTTATTAGATTTTATTGATGCACTGCACTAGCTGTATGTAAGTTGTACGGACTGTACTGTCTGAGTTGTAATTCGTGCACTGCTTTCCTATTTACTTTAGTGTTGGGGGAGCGACATTGTATTCTCTTGGTCGGTGCACTGCCTAAGTTGTACGAGTGCACTGCCTAAGTTCTATTTACTTTAGTTCTGCCGTTTGCACTGCCTAATTTATGCACAGTTTTGTGTTAACTGCTTCTAGGTTGGCGTAAGCACTGCCATATCCGGTAATGTCAAAACGTGTGTTTTGAAAAGTTTTGCACTGCCGGTCATACAGTTTATGTACTGCCCTGTTGATTTTTTTTCACTGTGTTTTCGGCTTTCGAGTTCTCAGGTTTTGATGCACTGCACAAGTTCTGCCATTTGCACTGCCTAGGTGTTAAAGGTGCAGTGCCTAATTTGTGCCCAGTTTTGTGTTAACTGCTTCTAGGTTGGAATAAGCACTGCCCTAGCTGGTAAGGTCAGAATGTGTGTTTAGATAAGTTTAGCACTGCCGGTCATACAGTTAATGTACTGCCCTGGTAAGTGTTTTTTTTCACTATGTTTTCGGCTTTCGAGTTCCCAGATTTTGATGTACTGCACAAGTTCTGCCATTTGTACTGCCTAGGTTTTAAAGTGTGGACTGCCTAGGTTTTAAAGGGTGGACTTCCTAACTTATGCGCAGTTATGTACTGCTGATCATACATATTATGAGCTGCCTGAATATTTATTTGTTTTTGTCCACTATGTTTTCCGGTTTCCGAGTTTTTATGCGTGGAGTCATACTGACTGATCTGCCTTAACTAGTAAATATGCGCTGCCATTGAGTGTTCGTGTATGCTCTGCAGTTTAACTTGTATTTGCATCTTTATTTAATTTTGTATTCTATATAGTTAAATGATGAGAATAACCATCATAATCCTACACAAACTAGAATATTGTATTTAAAATGGATATATGATTTGTTTTCCTGGATTAAAACATTTAGAATGCACAAACTATATATAATTACACATTGTTCAAAGAATTACACACACTAAGCAGGGTTTCAAGCTTTATAAAATGACATTGTTCAGAAAACATCAAACGCTAAATCAAATCCACATTTTATATGTGGTTATCAACTAAAATCACCAAACTGATATAATATCATAGCCACGCTACTAAAGTCTTTACTGAATTTACATTTCCTTCTAGCTATCTTCTTGCTTCTCCAATCTGTCGACATCTTCTTCTGGACTGATGCCGTATTGATCCCCTGCCATATCTTCTTGGTATCCTCTGATGGACTGCTTGTTTATGTCGTTTGTACGGTTTATAACCTCCATGACATCTGATGCAGAGCTTGTCATCCAAGACTGGTTTATCTAAACCGAGGAGATTCCTGATGACTGCTACCCTCTTGTACAACTCGTATGTGACATATCCATCTATTGCTGAGTAACGCAGATTCTCTGGCGGCATTGGCTTCCACTCCCATATGTCATGCATGTTTGAGTTGCGGGCTAGTATCTTCATCTGAATGTATGACCTATCAATGAGTGTTGCTGCAAGATTGGACATGTCATCCCTGTGATTATCTCGAGGCACTGACTTGAATATATCCTGTATGTCGACGTGGTACTCGTCAGGGATATCAAATTTCTCTTTCTGCATCATCTTTATGTTTGTCCTCTTGTCCACACTAACGAACGTGATATGTTTTTGTTTTAGAAAATCCCGTAGCCCCTGGCTTTCCTTAGTGCTCCTGGCGTAATGATACACTAGGACGTGCTCCCTCATGGCGAGTTGTACTATGGCGATGGTTTGTTGTTTGCCTCTAGGAGTGTATTCGAGGTCGAGTCCTATGTACCAGCTGCTGTCATCCTGTCAAGTAAAATTTGATCATTTAGTAAGTAGCAGAATCTAGTGAAACATGTTTGATTCTTACTGCGTGAAGAATAGGAGTAGGGGAAAATGTAGGATCGCATTTTCCATGCCCACTCTAAGGCTTCATTTGGCTTCTTGGCTTTTCTCAAACGAAAATATTCTTAAACCATAGTATATCAATGCCAGGCAATCAATACTACAGTTTGCACAAAACATAGTATTTGTAAAAAAAGAGGTCCAGACCTCTTTCTTGAAACGTGCAAAAAAAACATCAGTTTTTGCAATACCACAGTTTTGAAACTTTTGTGTTTTACTGTGGCCAAACTCCCGAACTATTGAAAACTACAGTATTTTTAGATACTACGTTATCTTCCGAATACTGAGAAAAAACAACATGTGCCAAACAGGAAAAAACGTATGGATGGGGTTACATTAATTCGTACTACAAATAGTTTGCTTGATCATAGGAAAAAACAATGGATTCTGAAAAAGGATGTATGGGGTAAATGTTTGATTCGAATGAAAACTAGTTCAAAGTTATTGTTAGGAAAAGGTACTGCAAAATTTCTGCATAATTGGATCAGTACTAACCTCGTCAAGCCAATCTTCGTACATTGCGAGTATTTTGTCGATAGTGAATTCCTCGTTGGTGTACACCATAGTAAGAACCGTCGTTCCATGAGCAGGAATGTTATGAATCTCCGTTGTCTGAAGGCTCTCGTCCATGGGAGGAAGATGTCCGGTACCACAGCTTGAATCTGTTTATTTCTGCAGTAGTTAACAATGATGGATCTAATAAGAACAAGTATGTGATGGACTACAAAATAATATATAATTATGCGCTAGATAGACACCTTGTTCTTCTGAGTTTCGTCGCTGCAAATGATGAACTGGTGCCCCGTTGTTGCAACTTACGCCTTTACTGCTTCCACGACTCCTCATATCCTTATAACCAACCGATCGTACAAATCGTGCTAGTAGTTATAAAAAAAGGCCCACTATGAAATTGTCCATACAATACCTCAAAACCATCTAACTGTTCCTTATATACAATAAAGGCCCGCTGATATAGTTCACAGGCCCATTGGTAGTTGCAGCATAGCATTGCTTTTGTAAAGTATTATGCACTGCCTCATATTACATAAAAATTCAAAAAACTAGTTAAAAACACTACATTTTAGACCTTAAAAGTACGTAGCCATAGTTCTGCTTCTTAAACACACGCCTGTTATGCACATGCCCATTTGATTTAGTAACAAACTTAAGGATCCGACAGTTTGTCAGTCGATGGACTTTTAACTAAAAGAGACCCAGCGTCAGACAAACAGCGCAAACACTTCTTTGTTGCTTCCATACACTGTTGATGAGGAGATAGCAATTTTAAAGCAGGCACCCATGAAAAGGAGCACTGCCTTTTAACTACTGTATTTCAAACCTGCTATGTACTGCCTTGGTTTGTAAGATCCAGATGTATATTAATAAAGGTCATGAACTGCCTGGTACGATGACTATGAACCAGATTTCTTCCGTGCTTACTGCTGAATCAATGGCATTTTGCAAAATTCAGATAGATTAATAGTCCATCCAAATCAGGAGATATTTTACAAGATTTGCATGACATTTATGGATATATAAAGAAAAACATAAAATAAAGCTAGATCCCCTAGTCGTCTTCGTCGCTGTATATGTGGAAGACGTATGATGGACCTGCCTCATCGTCATTCGCCGCCACCGCTGGAGCCACAGCCGCTTGCGCTGCTGCTGCCGCTGCCGCGCGTTGGTTCCTCCTTGCCTCCGCTGCCTGTCGAAACTGATTGGTCATCTCCAGAACTGCTATGCTGTTGGCCTCATGAACGGCGGCCCTATGCGCCGTATAGGCAATGCCCTCTCGCGGTTCCGGCCATCCTTCCTCCTTTTTTTCCCTTTTGAATAAGTCGACCTCCTCCTTCTCCTCTTGACCTCCTCCTTCTCCTTCTCCGGCGCCGCTGGAGCAGAGATACTCTTGCTCTCCACAGAAGCGAGGAACGCGATCTGTTCCTCGCGCTTCCTTGCATCCTCCCGCCTCTTCTTCTCCTTACCAAACGAGTTCAATTTTGTTGAGGTTGGCGGCAACATCAGGTCGTAGGATTGGTTGCTATCAGCGGAGGAAGAGGCGTATTCATGTAGGTTCTTGTAGCTTCGCTCCTTCTCCGCAGCGGCTACCACACCTTGAGCCGTGACCGACTCTTGCGACGAGACCTCCTCTTTCTCTTCTTCGTCGTTGGAGCTAGGCGGCTTTGGAAGTGGTATGCGAGCAACCTGAGGGAACTTGGACCAACCAGTGGGTAGGCGGCGAGGCATTATGGAGCCGGTGGTAGGTATGTGAGATCGAATAGTTATCCCTGGTACTAATGTTGTTTAGAAGTGTGAAGAGGTTCCGACACTATTTATAAGCTTGTGAGGAGTACAGCTCACACCAAATCCATAATGCCTCGCCGCTTGGGTGCTACGCTATCTTTAATAACGTAGACCGACCGTTTTTAACGCGTGCGTAGGCAGTCGAGTGACCGTGGAATGGACTACACCTACCATGCACACCAAGATACACTGCGTCTCTTCGCCATCCAGGAAGGCACTGCTATTGACATCTATATGCACTGCATGTGTTGACTGCATGTCGTGTGCTGTTTGTGCGGTCTGTGTAGTGTGTTCTCCACCCGCGATGAACGTATGGTTGTGCAGAGCGTATGCACTGCATCCTTATGCTGGAATGCACTGAACCTGCCATGCAGCCGCATATGCACTGCCTGTGGAAATCTTGTGCAGTGCATCCATATGCAGGACTGAACCGCCCTTTCTTACAATGTGCACTGCCCCTGTGGAGTGCATGTCTTGTTCTGCAATATAGTGTTGTGCGGTATATGCACTGCCTAGGTGGACTGCATGTCCTCTGCTACAAATAATTGCACGCTTATACAGCTCACACCAAATCCATAATGCCTCGCCGCTTGGGTTCTGCGCTATCTTTAATAACGTTGACTGACCGTTTTTAACGCGTGCGCAGGCAGTGCGGTGACCGTGGAATGGACTACACCTACCATGCATACCAAGATACACTGCGTCTCTTCGCTATCAGGAAAGGCACTGCTATTGACATCTATATGCACTGCCTGTGGATATCTTGTGCACTGCATTCGTAGGCAGGAATGAACCGCCCTTTCTTACAATGTGCACTACCCCTGTAGAGTGCATGTCATGTTCTGCAATATAATGATGTGCGGTATATGCACTGCCTAGGTGGACTGCCTGTGCGGTCTGTGCAGTGTGTTCTCCACCCGCGATGAACGTATGGTTGTGTATCCTTATGCTGGAATGCACTGAACCTGCCATGCAGCCGCATATGCACTACCTGTGGAAATCTTGTGTACTGCATCTGTAGGCAGGAGTGAACCGCCCTTTCTTGCAATGTGCACTGCCCCTGTGGAGTGCATGTCTTGTTCTGCAATATAGTGTTGTATGGTATATGCACTGCCTAGGTGGACTGCATGTCGTATGCTACAAATAATTGCACGCTTATACAGCTCACACCAAATCCATAATGCCTCACCGCTTGGGTTCTGCGCTATCTTTAATAACGCTGACCGACCATTTTTAACGCGTGCGCAGGCAGTGCAGTGACCGTGGAATGGACTACACCTACCATGCACACCAAGATACACTGCGTCTCTTCGCTATCCAGGAAGGCACTGCTATTGACATCTATATGCACTGCCTGTGTTGACTGCATGTCGTGTGCTGCCCTGATAAGTTATGGTTGCACTGCCTGTGCGGTCTGTGCAGTGTGTTCTCCACCCGCGATGAACGTATGGTTGTGCAGAGCGTATGCACTGCATCCTTATGCTGGAATGCACTGAACCTCCATGTAGCCGCATATGCACTGCCTGTGGAAATCTTGTGCACTGCATCCGTAGGCCGGAGTGAACCAGCCTTTCTTACCATATGCACTGCCTTTGTGGAGTGCATGTCGTGTTGTACAATATAGTGTTGTGCGGTACAAGACCAGTTTCTATGGCAGTTCAATGACCGTGCAATACACCCCACCTGCTATGCACAGCGATGTGCACTGCCGGTGTACGTAGTATGCACTGCCTAACGTTAATTTATTTGTGCTTCCTACTTGGCTCACTAAGTCCGTCCCTAAAATTAATTTATGTTCATTCCAAATATGATGCCCTTTTTTTATATTAGCTAGCTTTATCATAAATTAACGAGTGCTTTTCTTTTTTTAGGACATGGCACTGTGTCAGGTTTGTTTCACAGACTGTAGTGATGAAACAAAATCAGCCTCGCTATTCCTTGTCCGTCTTATAAATGGTCGATTTGATCGTTCATTGGTATGCATATAATTCTTGCTTTTTAAATTTATTGAATTTTATTTGCATACAATTGTCGTTTATTTAATTATTTTATTCAATTTAGACTATCCCATGCAATATAAGGAGAGAATTCAATAGAATAACTAGACAAAGCATTGAGTTTCAAGCTCTTGGGCGAATTTATGTTGTAGACGTGCACAAAGAGCGAGCAATGACTCGCCTTGCAGGTTCTTCATGGAGAAGGTTTATTGTTGAAAACCAAATCGACTCTGGTGTGTATCTGGTATTTTCAATGGGAGCTGCTTGTCCAAGTATCACTTTTATGCTTATGAACGATGAGGGGGATGAGGACGAGGATGACGGGTGTGATGACGAGGATGAGAGCGAAGAGGGTGAGTCTGATGAGGAGGATCGGGAGGATGAGGAGGAAGAAGGACCATTGGATAATACCATTGTTGCTCAGAGATGCAAGCTTACCAGGAGTGAAAAGTGCTATCTTCTCCACATCATTCCTTCAAAAGAATTGTACGTTGGCCTAGATCTTGTTAATCGCTTGACCAGGACACATGTTCGCCGTCATGATATGGTATGTTATTAGTTATCATTATTTTTCTACATGCCTTTTTTTATTGCTTGTTAGTTATTAGATTTCTAACTTCTACAACTTAATTAGAAACTACCTTCGATAATGGTTTTATCTCTTAAAATTGCCGAAGAAGGCGTGGTTGGAGTACGGCTTGGTGCAAAAGGTGCCGTGAGCTTCATTTCGTACAAGACAGGGAGTGATGGTCGAATTATCTTCAGCACCCCTGAGTGGAAGACCTTTGTTGAACGTCATCACGACTGTCTTGAAGTTGGGCAAGCAATTCTCTTCACTGGCAGGACCGCTTCAAACCGAAACATTAAGATAATGTTTGTCATTGACATCATCTTATATGATGACTGCAGTTCCTTCTGATTATTTTTTAGTGCAGATGTAAGTTGTGTTGAACTGATTATTTTTTAATGCTTGATGTATTTTTTGAACTGCTTGTTATGTGGTAATGCATTTCGTTTTTTTATTGATTTTGTTTGATGTGTTGTGAATATTCAACTGGATGCATCAGAATTCGTTTCAATTGTCAAATTTTACAATTAATTTTTTAGGAAATTTTAACTTGTTAATGGGATTTTGCTTATTTATTTACAATTAACTTGCCTGCCTTCGAGACTAAATTAGGAATGTACATATGAAATACAAGTATATATTCATATGCTGTACAGAATAATGATAGTTTAATTTATACACACACACACATTAATTACATTGTACCCCTAATATAATATACTAGATCATAACCACTTTTGTGTAACTGAATTAACGAACTGAATTATAAGATTGCTAGCAGACCGTACTCACATAATCACAGTCTTTAGCTAAATTCAGTCTTCTTCATCGTCGTCACTCTTCGTCCACCATTCATCGTTCTTCGTCCACCTGTCTAGTCCAACGTACCTGGTCTCTCACGATGAGTTGTACGACGGCGATGGTTTTCTCACTTCCTTGAGCAGTATATTCAATGTCTAGTCCAACGTACCTGGTCTTATCCTGGTGTCAAATAAATGTGATTATTAGTACCAGTGTCTGGTGAAATGAACACTAGAAGGATACAGTTTAGAACTTGTATTATTGATTCTTATGACATGAAAGACATAGGAGTATTGATAATGTAGGAATGCATTTCCTATATCCACTCTAATCCTGTAGAGATTCATATGATACATAGTATATTTGTTTCTACCGTTGGAAAATCAAGGGATTCTGATAAAATATGTATGGGTTGATGTTTGATTCGTATCTAAACTAGTGAAAATGACTTGTTAGGAAAAACTAGTTCAAATTAATATGGTAAACTATTTTATACAAATCAAACTACCTTCAATTCATTTGTGTTGTAGTCATGCATAATTCAATCACAATCGTTTTAATAGATTCAGACGGTAAGTTGGATGGGTACAAACCTCTTCAAGCCAAGCCTCGTACATGGAGAGGATTCTGTTCAGCGTTGATTCCTCGTTGGTGTACTCCACAGTAAGAACCGTTGTTCCGTGAACAGTAATGCTACGAGTTTCTGTGGTCTGAAGCCCGTCGGCCATCATGTCTGGGACGAAGACGTCTGGGACCACGGCTTGAATCTGTTTATTACTGCAGTAGTAAACAAGGATGGATCTAATAAGAACAAGTATGTGATGGACTACAAAATAATATATAATTATGCGCTAGATAGACACCTTGTTCTTCTGAGTTTCGTCGCTGCAAATGATGAACTGGTGCACCGTTGTTGCAACTTGCGCCTTTACCGCTTCCATGACTCCTCGTATCCTTATAACCAACCGATCGTGCAAATCGTGCTAGTAGTTATGAAAATTAAGGCCCACTACGAAATTGTCCATATGATACCTCAAGAGTTCGCAACCATAAAACTGCTGCTTCCATACAAGAAAGGCCCACTAATACAATTCACATGCCCATTATTGTTTGAAGCATAGCACTGCTTCTCTAATGGATTATGCACTGCTTTATTTTGTTTTATCCTGATGTACTTTAATGTAGTTCATGTACTGCCAGTGATGTTAGTTATGTTCTGCCCTGGTTCCATTTTTATTTATTAATTCCCTGATTCATCTGTTATATTGTGATTCCATAGATGTACGAGTGGTCTATCTTATAGTCTGGAAGAATAATATGTGAAATATTTCAAAACAAAAAAAATATATGTAAATGTTCTACTTTTTTTTGTTAAGTTAAATATTTCTAGTTGTTATATATATATAGTGTAATTCTTTTTTTTAAAGCATTGTTCCATTGAAAATCCGGTACAAAACTATTCTTTCGAACTACGGTAGATTGTTCTAGAGTTTCATGGCTATTGTGTCTAATGTTTTTATCTTATTTGCAAAACCGGTGTAATGGTATGTATGGTTGTAGTCAATTTATCCTTTTATACCAGTAACTAACAAGTGATGCCATGATACAAAAAACTTTCCTCTATAATTTTATTATAAGTTGATAAGAATACAAAATCTACTCTATAATTTCTTACATTTATTATGAGTGAATTTTTAATTCTGAGCCTGTGTGCTACAAAACAATATTTGTATCATGACCTGATCCTGCTGCTTCTCATACATAAAATAAAGAAATATTGTTAGCAATCATTTTTTATAACATGTATGTACAGCAAACTATTTGGGCAATCCTAATTGTAATCTTTTAAATATTATGAAATTTAAAACTTGCCTTGGCTCTTGAACTTGTCTAGTCAAATACCATTGTAGACGACCATGTCCTTTTCTGGGGATTTTTGAACTGCTTGTGCCTTCCTTTTTATTATTGTTTCTGGACCGATCACTGTCAAGATCTTCATCTTGAACGATGCTTTGTCTTGTTCCGACTGTTCTTATCACCGGACTTTTCGTACCGTTACTTTTATGTAAATTGAACTGTATTGAATTCATAGGGCTGCTTCTTGTTTGTACATTCCTCTCAACTGATGCTTGAGGTCTTTCGTGGCTTGACACGGATGTCTGCACTAGACTGCTCCTTATAATCACTGTTCTTTTTATTTGTATTTTTGTACTGCACCTACTCTTTTGATTGTTCACTGCTTCTGCCGTTCTGCAGCTTCGTTCTGAACGACCATAACTTGGAGAAACATTTCCATCATTTCCACTGAGGTTAGCATCTGTCTGAGGGATTTCATACATATTCACAACATTCCGTGTGGGATATGGATGAGATATTTTTTCTGATGTCATACTTTTGTCCATCAATCCCTCGTGTACAATTGATTTCTTCTCTTGGTTTTCGTGTTGTTCCTACTGAACTTCTCCTCTGCTTCTGTGGTTTTGATATCATCTGCACCACATGTATCAAGCGTTTTATTTTCACGATTTAAAAATATCATGTCCAATAATTTTCCTATTTTCTAAGTCACCAGCTATAAATTTCATATAATACTTACTCTATCTGAATCAGTTGAGTTGCTATCACTTGATGTTGCTGATGGAGTTTGTTGATCCTTCTCTTTCCATACTCTTCTTCTTTTCTGTGGAGTCAAATATTTCTTTAGAAAAAGCAGACAAAATGTTAGTCTTGCGTGGTTACAATCAGGTTCAAGATATGCTGTAATAGGTATCATTGTGCAAAATTAGCTTACTTCATCTGTACTAGTGTTGTCAACATAACTGCGTCCACGTTTTGAGTTACTTTTCTGGCTTGTATTTTTCTGAAAAAATCTTATCTTTGGTGGTGTCAGGTCGTCCTGAATATTATTTGTTAAAATATTAGTTCGACTTAATGTATCGAATATTATTATTTTTTTACAAGATAACATACACCGGTTAAAGTATCAGTCGTCTCGTAATCGTTGCTTGAAGTTGGACTTTTCTCTATTGTAGCTTTTGATCTTATCTTGCGCTTCTTCTGGATCATTCTGCCCTGCAAACAAAAGTTTATATATAGTTCAATAACCTTAATCTGCAATAGTAAAAACTACACAGATATAATTTGTCGCTAGGTATGATACTTTGTAAAATATAAGAAAAAATATTAATGTGTATATATATAATACCTCTCTCTCCTTAAGCCAGAATTCACATTTAGGTTTTGTGTGCCCTCCCTTTCCGTAGGTACCGCATTTTATTTTCGTCTGCTCTGACCCTGGTTTTAGTCTCTGTCCTTTTTTCCTACCCTTTGTTTTTATGATTGGAGGATATCTCAACGCAGTACGAATTGTTTTATGTCAGTTACCGATGCCATCTGCCATGCCCTATGTGCTGCTTTGTTCATCCTGGTCTCCCAAAGCATTCACCTTCTTCTCAATTTCATCGATGCACTCTACCAGAACTTGGTATGATTTGTCTGTACTGCATGCTTTTGAGCAGATTTTAGCAAAACGAGTCAACTCAATCACATAACGTATTGGACCTGCTGTGTTGCTCTTGTTACCGTGAGGAAGACGAAAAACATAGTTGGATGGCT
This sequence comes from Avena insularis, assembly GCA_023614405.1. Classification (NCBI taxonomy): domain Eukaryota; kingdom Viridiplantae; phylum Streptophyta; class Magnoliopsida; order Poales; family Poaceae; genus Avena; species Avena insularis. The sequence goes on from JAJUPC010000450.1 coordinate 185,065, forward strand.
GATGTGGGTTGCATCTTTTCCAACTAGGGTTCACAAAACTGTATGGCATCGTATGTACTAAACCAAGACGTACCACAACCCTGAGGATGTGACAGCACTGTATTCCATCCCTTGACAATTTTTTGCAGTTGCATGAGAAAATTTTATTCTCATTATCCACTTCAACTATAAAAACATTTATGTTGAAATCTGGATGTGTGACTTAACTTCTTTTGGTCAGTTCGTATTTCATTCCTATGTCAGTTGTTTCTTCCCTTGTTATTTCGAAAGCTGTGTTATCTGCTAGTTGCTTCTGAAACTTGAGAAATATGTCTGTAGTGTAAATGTTTATTGCATCTGTCTCAAGTCCATATCTGCTCCATGTTGGTGTTGTCTTCTCTGAAGTCCTGTTCCTTTTCCTGTCGAGCGCACTCAAGCTTTTCTCCTGAATTGCCTCATATGAATCTAGGAATTTCAGTATTGTGTCTGTCTGGTCGACATAGTCTTTCCACATGGAGTTGGTGCTCTCGCTTCTTGTAGTTGATGAGGAAAAGGGATAGAAGCAGTCCATGAAGTAGGTTGGTACCTAGTGATCTCTGATATCCCATAAATCTAGCAGATGCTTGCTGTTTGCAATTCCGTATTTTTCCAATACTTGCCTCCAGCATTTTTCAAAATCTTCTATAGTCAATGAGTTCTTTATCACATGTATTAGTTCTTCCGACAGGCCTTCATTTATTGCCAAAATGCTAGCAAGCTTTTCTAGCATCTTTTTGATGATGTGCCACAGGCAGAACCTGTGGATTGTGTCAAGCAGTATATTCAGTTCATCATTGCTTTCTTCATTGCTCTGCACTGGTCAGTGATTACGTACTTGGTGCTTTAGCACCCATTTCCAAGACAAAAGTTTTGAACAGCCACTTGAACGTTTCAGCTGACTCGTCCTGCAGGAGACCGATCCCAAACAAAACAGTGTTTCCATGGTTGTTCACGCCAATGATTGGTGCAAAAGGCATGTTGTATACGTTCGTCTGGAACGTTGTGTCGAATGACACGTATTCACCGTATAGTTCGTAGTTCATCCTGCACATTGCGTCTGTCCAGAAGATGCTACGAACGGTGTTTGTGTGGTCAGTGTCGAATTTATATGAGAACCCAAGAACCTTTGATTGAAGACGGGTAAACCTCTTCAAGCATTCCTCTATATCTTTATTTCTGCTGTCTTTCTTGTCAGCATACTTAAGGTTTGACACGTCTTTGCCGTTGAAACCAACTCCTCTGGTTAGAAGTTTCATTCCACTGTATATTTGCATCACTCTCCTTGGTGGAATCTTTCCAAGGTGTAGTATACGTATGAATTCCTTGTCTTGTTGTGTCATTGACTTGTGGCATTTTGAAAACCTGATGAGCCAATCTGTTGGGTGCAAAGGGTGATTGTGGTCCAGTTTTACTGTTTTGTACATCCATCCTTTCTCTGTTTTCTTTACCACGATGGATACAGGGAAAGAGCACCTGATAATAGAACTTGTCTTCCTTTCTTTTACAACTTTGTCACTTATTTGAGTCAGACCTTGTTTTGTGCAAACAAATGTCTGTTTAATCATTTCTCTTGTTTTCTTGGAGTTAAGGCTGGTGTGTTTTCTTATAGAAAAAACCGGTTTTCCTTGCATACAGTGCAAAGAATTGGAAAGAATTTTCCCTTGACTGAAATTCCATTCCTTCTTCCGGTGTCGTGGCATCACCAATTTCATCCACAGCTGGGTACTCATTCTTAAACATTCTGTCCATTTCTAACTCTTCTTCCGTAGGTTCTCCTGGATTAATATCTTTTTCAGGAATAGTGTCATCGCACTGGGGCACAGACTGCTCATTGCTCATTGCTTCCGAGTTGGTGTTAGTGCATACAGTTTCTGCCGGTTCCTCTGAACAATTTACATTCTGATGACTTGTATTCTCTTCTCTTTGTGTGTTCAGCATGCTGGTTGAATCTCTCTTGCCTGCATCTGAACAATTAGGTCTATTAATGCTTCCAGCTTGTGACTCTACTGTACTTGTAGCGATGGTTGCTGGCTGCACTGGAAAACAAATGTTGCTGACTGGTTCACTTGCAACAGTCTTCTCATCTGTAATATCTTCATGTGTGATCTTCTCTTCTGAATTTGGTATGCTACTCTCGTATCCAGGATATACTTTCTTACTTTCGATTTTTTTCTCATCTTTGCTCAGCACTCTCCTATCATGGCAATTTTGAACAATCATGCTTGTTTTGAGTATGTTTGTTGTGATGATTGTTTTTGTTTTGTCTTCTGCAGAGATACCAGCATACCGTACTAAAGCTTCTCATTATGTGCGACTCATTGCCATTCCAACAGTTATTAGGTCGATGTTTGCGTGTGTCTGACCATTCTGTGTTGAAGTATTCGTGAGGATTCTCTGGCTTGAAGGAGCTGCTTGCACTGTATCTGATTTTTTCTTGTTGTACCTGAACTGAATGTTGGTTACTTCATCTCTGTCCTTTGATGTCCTTGTCTGTGCAGAAGATGCTGCAGTAGTACCACTGTTTTGTTGCATTGAGACCATCACATCAACTTGCACCTGACAAAACAGAAATAGAATAAAATAATTGTTAGCAGTACTCATTCAAAATTCTATTATTTTTTATTTTTTTTACTGATTGCAAGAGCAAACTCACCAAACTATTGTCATTGCACTTTGCATCTTTCAATTTACAACTAGTCTTGACTGCGCTGTTGCCTTTCACTGAAACACCTGATTCATCTTTGCATAGTAGCTTTGTTATACCACTAGGGTCTCTAGAAATTACTTGTGAAGCAGACATTGTGATGTTATTTTTTTCCAGCTTTGGCTTCAAGTTTGCGCGTGCTGCGTTACATCTTCGTACAATTTCAGTTGACGCCGCGAGAGCTATCAGTTTCTGCTCATGCTCCTTATCCCACTTATCGTGTAGTGCTCTAAGACGTCTCTGCCATGATATAATTAATATGGTAACACCGTAATTATTCAAGGTCGATCTTTTGATTTTTAAAGCATTTAAATAAAAATAAATTCATATATTATTCTTAAAAGTATATATACCGTCCTGAATTGACGTGCAACACGTTCTGTTACGCCTGGAGCTTGGAATTTCGCACCTTTCATCATTTCTATTTCAGTCAATGTACGATCATTCAAATGAGATAATCTGGGTCCCTGCTGAATTTTGCAATTTGGTGTAATGCAGCATATATCGCATGCTCTAGATTTAGTGAAAAAAATAACTCACAGATAATGAATCAACACTCTGCTTGCGTATCTGTAACATCAACAATAATAATCTATCTGCTATATAACTTATATAAGTAATCTTCGATGCAAAAACAATCAGTTGAAATATGTATGCCGAAATATTTTGAAATTTACTGTGGTATTATTTCCTCCTTTTACCTTTTTTGCGACAACCACCAACAACCTTGATGATTATATACATAATAATAAATAGTATTTGTCAGGAATAGCTGAATTATATTTAGAGCATAGTTTTATTGTACATCGACTGAACTTCTCAATGTATTGTATAATCTCCTGCTATTAAGTACATAGAGTAATACATTATTTTGATAGAAAATTAACGAATTGGTGTAGCCTACAATTGAAGTGATCGATCCACTATGAAAAAGTTTTTGTGATTACACATAGTGCTATCTGCTGCTCAAACTACATCCGTAGCAAATGGTCATGTAGTTTCGTATATAACTATTTCCGCTATATCAATTGTACTACACTATGATGGTTATTAAACTGTTCCCATCACTGTACAAACTATCCTCCGTGCTTTAAAACTATGAAGTTATATCTCCGTTGAATCCCAAGATAAAAATCAGCTACGTTGTTAGCAAATTTTTTTTCCAAAAAATGTTGCGTTGTCGCTACAATGTAGCTGCCCGCCATGTCTACCATGTAGAGACGAAGTACAAGTTGAATCGCCTCATCACATATATCCCTAGAATTTCAATCGTTTGAGCAGGATCGATATCTGGTTACCAAATTTGTGGCGCTAGTGATGACGACGTCTCTCTCCATGGCCTTGCCTTGGTGAGATGGAGATATCTTACTACTTGTTTTGAAGCGTGGTTGAAACTTTCCTTAGATCGACATACGGGCAGCGGCAGCGGCTGAGAAAGTTATGGGTTGTTCCAGCATTAGCTGGTTATAATAGTTTGAAGAAGATACATTTTCCTACCTTCCCTTCCTTCTTTAAACACCAACGACGGTTGGGAAGGTTTTATCTCCCAAAAACTAGTTGTCTGACAGGTGGGTCATAATTCAGTACGAAAATGCATTGCCCCTTTTCCAAGAAGAACACTTCAGTATTGATAGCAACATATATGCGGGGTCTACTGTCTAACCAGTCTTTTGTCAGGGGAGAGGCAGTACATTTGTGCTGGGTTTCGTGGCTCTGTTTATCCATTTTGCACTGCTCATATACAACTGCATTGAATGGCAATGCACTAGCCGTGCAATTCAATCCCACCTGCTATATACACTGAGATGCACTGCTCGTTGATTGCATCGACATACTGTCATTATAATGCCATGCACACGAGATGCACTGTGCTGAAGCTTTGTATGATCTGCCTTAGAAATGCTTTGTAAACTGCTGTGCGCAAAGGTGCAAGATAACATGCGAGGTCAGTGCACTTAGGGTGCAATGTACCCCGCGTGCTACGCACACTGTCATTATAAAGAAGGTTCCTCTAACCACAAGGTTGCTATTGTTGAAAAAGCAATTCAGAAAGGACATCCGCATGACACAGCTGATGTAAGAACACAGATCGACGATGCAGACACCTCGTGTATCGGATCAAAACGCCACGGAGAAGATGCAAATAAAACATTTTTGTTGCCAGAGCAAGGATTAAGAACACCTGTTACAAGGAGCAAGGCTCTTGGTCATAATTCCCCAGATAATATCAAATCTTAAAAGAGGCCTCTACAAAACATCTTAAAACTAAAGTTGCATGTGTACGTTCCCCCCACATTTAAGTACAAGGGAGACGCCACAGTTGCTCGTAGACTGGTACTAAGCAAGGATTTTCTGGAGAAGAATGAAGAGTAAGCACCAAACTATGCTTTGTGGATTCCTTTAGTAAAATATATGTGTATGTTGTCACACAATCATGGATCCCGTTTTTTATATTTGATCCTTTTTTCTTTTGTCTATGCAAAATCTCAGGCTGGTTATGGTGAAATATTCGTCAACTCTGGAACAAGGCCTGGAAATACCAAAATATTGGACTGCAGCAAGACTTGCAGCATATTTCAATGGAAAAGGCAAGCTTGATGATGACATGATAGACTTCATAATTTCAAGCTGGCGCAGTATCCCGGAGTACAAATGTCTGTTCAGGAATCGAAGGATAGTACTACCACTAGGGGTTGCTCATTTATGTGACATTGGGACAAAGGAGACTTTCACAAATTCTGTAGGAAAAGATGAAATTTATCAGTTTGAACCCGTCTCCAGGATTGAACAGTTCAAACTTCTAATTGGAAATGCAGATTTGAGCAAAGCTAAGATGGTACGTTGTTTAATACACAACTCATTAATAACATACAGAAATATTCCATATTTTCATTTAGAACATATAATCAATGTGACTATTTTCCTTGCCCATCATAGATATTTCTGCCTGTGTCATTTGACAATCACGTGTCTACTTACATCCTAAACAACTACCCCCAAGGTGGTCGCGTTGAAGTTATTGACACACGGGATTACAAAACATAGAGAAAAGGATTGTCTAAAACAGCTTACCACAATCAAATTGGGGAAAAATTGGTGTGGTTTTTTTACATTTATATCTTTATAATACAGATAAAGACAATCTGCATAATTTGAAAAAAATTATGTCACTAACTATGCCCTACATACTGGTTTTTTCAGCTAAAGAGATTTGATAGGTTCGTTGACGAACTCTACCTGAAGAACAAGCTTCCAAAGTGGGGAAATATTGTATCTAGATCAAAACATGTGAAGGTACAAAAAGGAGTTGAAGACATGAATGGTTTTTGGATTCTAAAGAGCATTGAGAACTACAACGGCATTCAACTTGTACGTGATCTTAAAGATGTAACTAATGCAAGTTTTGAATCAATAGTTTTACCAAATACAAATTTTTGATTGACATTAACAATATATCTTGTTGATTCGTTTGAACCATTCTACCAGATGGACGCGAGCTTTGGCACCTAATTCGAGCTGAAAATAAACAACGATGCTGTATACTATGGTGTTATAAAAAACGATGAATTAATTTGTTTATTATGTAGTAGTAGAGTTGCTGTTTTCCAAGCAGTGCATTTCTCTATGGTAAAGAAAAACAACTTATCCCCGTGTATTACATAGGCACCGCCGTGCCGGATGCAGATATATATGCACTATCTGCGCTTCCGTGTTTACAATAAGAGATTTGTATATAACTAACCTACCTAAGTTCGACATGCAGAACTGATTGCTGTTTAGACCATGAATTAGTAAATGGTTTTTGAAATGAAATTGTTTACAGTAAAAGACATTTGATATTCCGTCTGAATCTTATGGATGAACCACTATTAGATATACTACTTGTTTTGTTGTATGCTTCTTTTTCTTGCGTGTCAAGGAGAGCTAGCGCATCACGTCATTCTCCATAAGTTCATCAATCTTTCCCGCCGTCTTTCTCGATTAGTTCATCAATCTTTCCCGCCACTAACATGTATTTATCCCGCCATGCAGGAAATTTAGCAACGCTGCATTTCTATTTATAGCCCTCAACATTGTCCAGCTGCAACCTGCAACCACACCTATCCGGAATGTTTCGCCGTCGCCAACAACGCCACCCACCTTCGCCCTTGTCGCCAGACCCAAACGGAGCAAACTCCGCCAGCTTTACACCTTTTAGATCAACCAAGAGATGCTACACGCATAGATCTAAGTTGCCCGCACCAGTAGTACCACAAATGGAGGAGGAGATCCAGGAGGAAGGAGTCGCCAAAGAAGCGGTGGAGCCCGAAGCGGACATAGCAAAAAATCAACAAAGACCTCAAGTAGAAGAAGAAGAAGAAGACGATGAGGAAAAGGATCAGGAAGAGCCTAGTTCACAAAATCTAGGTTCAGAAGATGATCCTGGCGTGGTTGAACCAACCATAGGAGAAGAACAAGTTGCGGATCAAGAAATTTCTGAAGAAAAGGGTCATACAATTTCCTCATAGATTCAACAATGCAAGGAAAAGGAAGTTGTTCAACAGTATCCTCTTCTAAGCATAAGTTCGTGGAATGTATTAATTAGTATGCTTATTTGCAATATAATATTGTTTTCATGCGTGTGTATATGAATATTACTGCCAGACAAATTTAATCTTACCTTTGTGTTTATCATGTGGCTTGAAATCATCGAGGTAACAATGATATTATTCAAGTCTATACTTATACACTTCCTTGTAAACATATACGTAAGGATGCTTCTCTATTCGTTTTTACATTCCTTATGGCAATTATATAGCACTGCCGAGACTATAGGTCTAGCTGATTGCGCTAAAGCTGAGAAAAGGGTGATTTCTTGACACATAGTGTTATGCTCTTGTCTGCTCTTGTGCGTGTGCACTACCTTGTGAACAAATAATGCACTGATCTTTACATTGAAGTATGCTTTGTTCTCTAGTCGGTGTCTGCACTGCCTTCCAAAGGTATATTGCACTGCCTGTGCTATAGACGTAGCGATATATGACTTACCTCAGGCAGTGCAGAGGGTCCATTTTGCGTCGGATGGGCTGCTTAATACATTTTTTTGACGGCAATGTGTTACTGCCTCGTCAATTCATAGCATACTGCCTTTGTATATGTGCACTGCTTCGGACGAATAATTGCACTGCTTATTTTATTTTTTCATAAAGTTGCTTCCTATAGACGTAGCTGACTGCGAACCTAAGCACTGCCTTATGAACAAATATAAGACTACCTATATTTTTGACGTAACCATATATATTACTTTGCTCACGCAGTGCAAAGAGTCTATAATGCATCGAAATAGGTGATTAATAAATTTCTATACTGAAAAATACTACTTCTTTCAAAACACATAATGCACTGCTCTTATAGATGTGCACTGCCTTGTGACCGAGCACTCTTTTTTTTTGCATTTCGTAATGATTTCTTCTCTAATCGTTATTTGCACTGCCAGTGGTTATTACATCCAACTGCCTATAGAAATGTAATTGTGCTCACGGAGTGCACAATGTCCATTTTGCTTACGATGAGCTACTAAAGGGAATTCTTTTCTTCCGCACAATATAACTGCCTTATTAACAGACAGTGCACTGCTATTATTATAATATAACGAATGCACTGACTGTGAGTGCTTTTACAACAAGATGTAGTGCCCATGAACTATATATGAAGTCCCTTACAAGTGCTTCATAATGCACTGATCATCAAATAAAAAATGAGTTGCCTATGTGCTGTAAGAATGGTGCAAGATAACAATCTTTGGCAGTGCACTCACCTTGCAATACACCCCACCTGTTTTGTGAAACTCCTTTTAAAGGAGTTCAAATTAGCATTTATTATATGTTATAAATGAAAGTACGGACTTATGAAAAAACTGTCATTATAATGCCATGCACTGAGATGCACTGCTCGTTGATTACATCGTCATACTGTCATTATAATGCCATGCACTGAGATGCACTGCTCGTTGATTACATCGTCACACTATCATTATAATGCCATGCACTGAGATGCACTGCTCGTTGATTGTATTGTCATACTGTCATTATAATGCCATGCACACGAGATGCACTGTGCTGAAGCTCTGTATGATCTGCCTTAGAAATGCTTTGTAAACTGTTGTGCGCAAAGGTGCAAGATAACATGCGAGGACAGTGCACTTAGCGTGCAATGCACCCCGCGTGCTACGCACACTCATATACACTTCAGGTAAACAAAGCATGCACTACCCACAGAGCGCTTCAGGATACTAATACAATAATAAGGTTAAAAACAGGTATGCACTGCCATTGGAATACTTATGAACTGCCTTCAAAATGCTTCGTAAAACGCAGTACGCACGGTACAAGACAAGTTTCTATGGCAGTTCAATGACGGCGCTGTTCTATGGCAGTTCAATGCCCTTTTTTTATCTTAGCTAGCTTGTTTTGAGTATGTTTGTTGTGATGATTGTTTTTGTTTTGTCTTCTGCAGAGCTACCAGCATACCTTACTAAAGCTTCTCATTCTGTGCGACTCATTGCCATTCCAACAGTTATTAGGTCGATGTTTGCGTGTGTCTGACAATTCTGTGTTGAAGTATTCGTGAGGATTCTCTGGCTTGCAGGAGCTGCTTGCACTGTATCTGATTTTTTCTCGTTGTACCTGAACTGAATGTTGGTTACTTCATCTCTGTCCTTTGATGTCCTTGTCTGTGCAGAAGATGTTGTAGTAGTACCACAGTTTTGTTGCATTGAGACCATCACATCAACTTGCACCTGACAAAACACCTGCTATGCACAGCGATGTGCACTGCCGGTGTACGTAGTATGCACTACCTAACGTTAATTTCTTTATGCTTCTTACTTGGCTCACTAAGTTCGTCCCTAAAATTAATTTATGTTCATTCTAAATATGATGCCCTTTTTTTATCTTAGCTAGCTTTATCATAAATTAACGAGTGCTTTTCATTTTTTTTAGGACACGGCACTGTGTCAAGTTTGTTTCACAGACTGTAGTGATGAAACAAAATCAGCCTCGCTATTCCTTGTCCGTCTTGTACATGGTCGATTTGAGCGTTCATTGGTATGCATATAATTCTTGCTTTTCAAATTTATTGAATTTTCTTTCCATACAATTGTCATTTATTTAATTATTTTAGTAAATTTAGACTATCCCATGCACCATAAGGAGAGAATTCAATAGAATAACTGGACAAAGCATTGAGTTTCAAGCTCTTGGGCGAATTTATGTTGTGGACGTGCGCAAGGAGCGAGCAATGACTCGCCTTGCAGGTTCTTCATGGAGAAGGTTTATTGTTGAAAACCAAATCGACTCTGGTGTGTATCTGGTATTTTCAATGGGAGCTCCTTGTCCAAGTATCACTGTTATGCTTATGAATGATGAGGGGGATGAGGACGAGGATGATGAGACCGAGGATGACGGGTGTGATGACGAGGATGAGGGCGAAGAGGGTGAGTCTGATGAGGAGGATCGGGAGGATGAGGAGGAAGAAGGACCATTGGATAATACAATTGTTGCTCAGAGATGCAAGCTTACCAGGAGTGAAAAGTGCTATCTTCTCCACATCATTCCTTCAAAAGAATTGTACGTTGGCCTAGCACTTGTTACTCGCTTGACCAGGACGCATGTTCGCCGTCATGATATGGTATGTTATTAGTTATCATTATTTTTCTACTTGCGTTTTTTTATTGCTTGTTAGTTATTAGATTTCTAACTTCTGCAACTTAATTAGAAACTACCTTCGAGAATGGTTTTATCTCTTAAAATTGCCGAAGAAGGCGTGGCTGGAGTACGGCTTGGTGCAAAAGGTGTCGTGAGCTTCATTTCGTACAAGACAGAGAATGATGGTCGAATTATCTTCAGCACCCCTGAGTGGAAGACCTTTGTTGAACGTCATCATGAATGTCTTGAAGTTGGGCAAGCAATTCTCGTCACTGGAGGGACCGCTTCAAACCGAAACATTAAGATAATGTTTGTCATTGACATCATCTTATATGATGACTGTAGTTCCTTCTGATTGTTTTTTAGTGTAGATGTAAGTTGTGTTGAACTGCTTGTTGTTATGAACCACTTGATGTATGTTTTGAACTGCTTGTTATGTGGTAATGCATTTCGTTATTTTTGTTGATTTTGTTTGATGTGCTGTGAATATTCAACTGGATGCATAATTCGTTTCAAGTGTCAAATTTTACAATTAATTTTTTAGGAAATTTTAACTTGTTAATGGGATTTTTCTAATTTATTTACAATTAACTTGCCTGCCTTCGAGACTAAATTAGGAATGTACATATGAAATACAAGTATATATTCATATGCTATAATTACAAACATTACAGAATAATGATAAAAAGTAGTTTAATTTATACACACACACACATTAATTACATTGTACCCCTAATATAATATACTAGATCATAACCACTTTTGTGTAACTGAATTAACGAACTGAATTATAAGATTGCTAGCAGACCGTACTCACATAATCACAGTCTTTAGCTAAATTCAGTCTTCTTCATCGTCGTCACTCTTCGTCCACCATTCATCATTCTTCGTCCACCTGTCGATATTTGCTACCAGACACATCGTGTATTCGTCGTCCCACTTATTATTGTTATCAGTTGATGGACCTGCCGCCAAAAAACATTTGTATGATTTATATCCTTTACCTCCTTTACACCTGGTGCACAGCCTATCATTGAGAATTTGTCTTCCTAAACTGAAGCAACAGCTGCTGAATGTTATTCTCTTGTACAACTCGTATTTTACATACCCATCTTTTACTGAGTAATGCAGATTCTCCATTGGCATTGGCTTCCACTCCCATTTGTTATGCATTTCTGAGTCACTTGCTGCTATCTTCATTTCACTGTATGATGAATCAATGAGTACTTCTGCAATACTAGCCATGCGATACCTGTAATTGTCACCTTGGAATATATTAAATATTCCCTGTATGTCTACATGGTACTCTTCAGGGATGAAATTTTTTTCTTTCATCAACATGTTTGAATCAGTCCTCTTGTCGATGCTAATGAAGGTGATCTGTTTTTCCTTGAGAAAATCACGGAGTGCCTGGTATTTTTTCGTGGCCCTAGCGTAATGATAAACTACAACGTGCTCTCTCACGATGAGTTATACGACGGCGATGGTTTTCTCACTTCCTTGAGCAGTATATTCAATGTCTAGTCCAACGTACCTGGTCTTATCCTGGTGTCAAATAAATGTGATTATTAGTACCAGTGTCTGGTGAAATGAACACTAGAAGGATACAGTTTAGAACTTGTATTATTGATTCTTATGACATGAAAGACATAGGAGTATTGATAATGTAGGAATGCATTTCCTATATCCACTCTAATCCTGTAGAGATTCATATGATACACAGTATATTTGTTTCTACCGTTGGAAAATCAAGGGATTCTGAAAAAATATGTATGGGTTGATGTTTGATTCGTATCTAAACTAGTGAAAAGGACTTGTTAGGAAAAACTAGTTCAAATTAATATGGTAAACTATTTTATACGAATCAAACTACCTTCAATTCATTTGTGTTGTAGTCATGCATAATTCATATCACAATCGTTTTAAAAGATTCAGACGGTAAGTTGGATGGGTACAAGCCTCTTCAAGCCAAGCCTCGTACATGGAGAGGATTCTGTTCAGCGTTGATTCCTCGTTGGTGTACTCCACAGTAAGAACCGCTGCCCGTGAAAGAATGCTACGAGTCTCTGTGGTCTGAAGCCCGTCGGCCATCATGTCTGGGACGAAGACGTCTGGGACCATGGCTTGAATCTGTTTATTTCTGCAGTAGTAAACAAGGATGGATCTAATAAGAACAAGTATGTGATGGACTACAAAATAATATATAATTATGCGCTAGATAGACACCTTGTTCTCCTGAGTTTCGTCGCTGCAAATGATGAACTGGTGCGCCGTTGTTGCAACTTGCGCCTTTACCGCTTCCATGACTCCTCGTATCCTTATAACCAACCGATCGTGCAAATCGTGCTAGTAGTTATGAAAATTAAGGCCCACTACGAAATTGTCCATATGATACCTCAAGAGTTCGCAACCATAAAACTGCTGCTTCCATACAAGAAAGGCCCACTAATACAATTCACAGGCCCATTGTTGTTTGAAGCATAGCACTTCTTCTCTAAAGGATTATGCACTGCTTTATTTTGTTTTATCCTGATGTACTTTAATGTAGTTCATGTACTGCCAGCGATTTTAGTTATGTACTGCCCTGGTTCCCTTTTTATTTATTAAATCCCTGATTCATCTGTTATATTGTGATTGCATAGATGTACGAGTGGTCTATCTTATAGTTTGTAAGAATAATATGTGAAATATTTTAAAACAAAAAAAATATATGTAAATGTTCTACTTTTTTTTGTTAAGTTAAATATTTCTACTTGTTATATATATATAGTGCAATTCTTTTTTTTAAAGCATTGTTCCATTGAAAATCCGGTACAAAACTATTCTTTCGAACTACAGTAGATTGTTCTAGAGTTTCATGGCTATTGTGTCTAATGTTTTTATCTTATTTGCAAAAATGGTGTAATGGTATGTATGGTTGTAGTCAATTTATCCTTTTTATACCAGTAACTAACAAGTGATGCCATGATACAAAAAAATTTCCTCTATAACTTTATTATAACTTGATAAGAATACAAAATCTACTCTATAATTTCTTACATTTATTATGTGTGAATTTTTAATTCTGAGTCTGTGTGCTACAAACAATATTTGTATCATGACCTGATCCTGCTGCTTCTCCTACATAAAATAAAGAAACATTGTTAGCAATCATTTTTTATAACATGTATGTACAGCAAACTATTTGGGCAATCCTAATTTTAATGTTTTAAATATTATGAAATTTAAAATTTGCCTTGGCTCTTGAACTTCTCCAGTCAAATACCATTGTAGACGGCCATGTCTTTTTCTGGGGATTTTTGAACTGCTTGTGCCTTCCTTTTTATTATTGTTTCTGGACCGATCACTGTCGAGATCTTCATCTTGAACGGTGCTTTGCCTTGTTCTGACTGTACTTATCACCGGACTTTTCGTACCGTTACTTTTATGTAAATTGAACTGTACTGAATTAACAGGGCTGCTTCTTGTTTGTAAATTCCTCTCAATTGATGCTTGAGGTCTTTCGTGGCTTGACACGGATGTCTGCCCTGGACTGCTCCTTGTAATCACTGTTCTTTTTATTTGTATTTTTGTACTGCACTTCCTGTTTTGATTGTTGACCGCCATTGCTCGCAGCTTCGCTAATGACCATAACTTGGAGAAATATTTCCATCATTTCCACTGAGGTTAGCATCTGTCTGAGGGATTTCATACATATTCACAACATTCCGTGTGGGATATGGATGAGATCTTTTTTTTTCTGATGTCATACTTTTGTCCATCAATCCCTCGTGTACAATTGCTTTCTTCTCTTGGTTTTCGTGTTGTTCCTACTGAACTTCTCCTCTGCTTCTATGGTTTTGATATCATCTGCACCACATGTATCAAGCGTTTTATTTTCACGACTTAAAAAATATCATGTCCAATAATTTTCCTATTTTCTAAGTCACCAGCTATAAATTTCACATAATACTTACTCTATCTGAATCAGTTGAGTTGCTATCACTTGATGTTGCTGATGGAGTTTGTTGATCCTTCTCTTTCCATACTCTTCTTCTTTTCAGTGGAGTCAAATATTTCTTTAGAAAAAGCAGACAAAATGTTAGTCATGCGTGGTTACAATCAGGTTCAAGATATGCTGTAATAGGTATCATTGTGCAAAATTAGCTTACTTCATCTGTACTAGTGTTGTCAACATAACTGCGTCCACGTTTTGAGTTACTTTTCTAGCTTGTATTTTTCTAAAAAATCTTCTCTTTGGTGGTGTCAGGTCGTCCTGAAGATTATTTGTTAAAATATTAGTTCGACTTAATGTATCGAATATTATTATTTTTTTACAAGATAACTTACACCAGTAGCATCAGTCGTCTCGTAATCACTGTTTGAAGTTGGACTTTTCTCTATTGTAGCTTTTGATCTTATCTTGCGCTTCTTCTGGATCATTCTGCCCTGCAAACAAAAGTTTATATATAGTTCAATAACCTTAATCTGCAATAGTAAAAACTACACAGATATAATTTGTCGCTAGGTACGATACTTTGTAAAATATAAGAAAAAATATTCATGTGTATATATATAATACCTCTCTCTCCTTAATCCAAAATTCACATTTAGGTTTTGTCTGCCCTCCCTTTCCGTAGGTACCGCATTTTCTTTTCGTCTGCTCTGACCCTGGTTTTAGTCTCTGTCCTTTTTTCCTACCCTTTGTTTTTATGATTGGAGGATCTCTCAACGCAGTACGAATTGTTTTATGTAAGTTATCGATGCCATCTGCCATGCCCTCTATGTTGCTTTGTTCATCCTGGTCTACTAAAGCATTCACCTTCTTCTCAATTTCATCGATGCACTCTACCAGAACTTGGTATGATTTGTCTGTACTGCATGCTTTTGAGCAGATTTTAGCAAAATGAGTCAACTCAATCACATAACGTATTGGACCTGCTGCGTTGCTCTTGTTACCGCGGAAGATAAAAACATAGTTGGATGGCTGATGTGGATTGCATCTTTTCCATCTAGGGTTCACAAAACTGTCTGGCATCTTATGTACTAAACCAAGACGTACCACAACCCTGAGGACGTGACAGCACTGGATTCCATCCCCTGACAATTTTTTGCAGTTGCATGAGAAAATTTTATTCTCGTTATCGACTTGAACTATAAAAACATTTATGTTGAAATCTGGATGTGTGACATGACTTCTTTTGGTCAGTTCGTATTTCAATCCTATGTCAGTTGTTTCTTCCCTTGTTATTTCGAAAGCTGTGTTATCTGCTAGTTGCTTCTGAAACTTGAGAAATATGTCTGTAGTGTAAATTTTTCTGTTGGTGCTGTCTCAAGTCCATATCTGCTCCATGTTGGTGCTGTCTTCTCTGAAGTCCTGTTCCTTTTCCTGTCGAGCGCACTCAAGCTTTTCTCCTGAATTGCCTCATATGAATCTAGGAATTTCCGTATTGTGTCTGTCTGGTTGACATAGTCTTTCCACGTGGAGTTGGTGCTCTCGCTTCTTGTAGTTGACGAGGAAAAGGGATAGAAGCAGTCCATGAAGTAGGTTGGTACCTAGTGATCTCTGATTTCCCATAAATCTAGCAGATGCTTTTTGTTTGCAATTCCGTATTTTTCCAATACTTGCCTCCAGCATTTTTCAAACTCTTCTATAGTCAATGAGTTCTTTATCACATGTCTTAGTTCTTCCGACAGGCCTTCATTTCTTGCCAAAATGCTAGGAAGCTTTTCTAGCATCTTTTTGATGATGTGCCACAGGCAGAACCTGTGGATTATGTCAAGCAGTATATCCAGTTCATCAATTGCTTTCTTCATTGCTCTGCACTGGTTAGTGATTACGTACTTGGTGCTTTAGCACCCATTTCCAAGTCAAAAGTTTTGAACAGCCACTTGAACATTTCAGCCGACTTGTCCCGCAGGAGTCCGATTCCAAACAAAACAATGTTTCCATGGTTGTTCACGCCAATGATTGGTGCAAAAGGCATGTTGTATACGTTCGTCTAGAACATTGTGTCAAATGACACGTATTCACCATATAGTTCGTAGTTCATCCTGCACATTGCATCTGTCCAGAAGATGCTACGAACGGCGTTTGTGTGGTCAGTGTCGAATTTATATGAGAACCCGGGAACCTTTGATTGAAGACGGGTAAGCCTCTTCAAGCATTCCACTATATCTTTATTTCTGTTGTCTTTCTTGTCAGCATACTTAAGGTTTGACACGTCTTTGCCGTCAAAACCAACTCCTCTGGTTAGAAGTTTCATTCTACTGTATATTTGCATCACTCTCCTCGGTGGAATCTTTCCAAGGTGTAGTATACGTATGAATTCCTTGTCTTGTTGTGTCTTTGACTTGTGGCATTTTGAAAACCTGATGAGCCAATATGTTGGGTGCAAAGGGTGATTGTGGTCCAGTTTTACTGTTTTGTACATCCATCCTTTCTCTGTTTTCTTTACCACAATGGATACAGGGCAAGAGCACCTGATAGTAGAACTTGTCTTCCTTTCTTTTACAACTTTGTCACTTATTTGAGTCTGACCTTGTCTTGTGCAAACAAATGTCTATTTAATCATTTCGCTTGTTTTCTTGGAGTTAGGCTGGTGTGTTTTCTTATAGAAAAAACCGGTTTTCCTTGCATACAGTGCAAAGAATTGGAAAGAATTTTCCCTTGACTGAAATTCCATTCCTTCTTCTGGTGTCGTGGCATCACCAATTTCATCCACAGCTGGGTACTCATTCTTAAACATTCTGTCCATTTCTAACTCTTCTTCCGTAGGTTCTCCTGGATTAATCTCTTTTTCAGGAATAGTGTCATCGCACTGGGGCACAGACTGCTCATTGCTCATTGCTTCCGAGTTGGTGTTAGTGCATATAGTTTCTACCGGTTCCTCTGAACAATTTACATTCTGATGACTTGTATTCTCTTCTCTTTGTGTGTTCAGCATGTTGGTTGAATCTCTCTTGCCTGCATCTGAACAATTAGGTCTATTAATGCTTCCAACTTGTGACTCTACTGTACTTGTAGCGATGGTTGCTGGCTGCACTGGAAAACAAATGTTGCTGACTGGTTCACTTGCAACAGTCTGCTCATCTGTAATATGTTCATGTGTGATCTGCTCTTCTGAATTTGTTATGCTACTCTCGTATCCAGGATATACTGTCTTACTTTCGATTTTTTCTCATCTTTGCTCAACACTCTCCTATCATGGCAATTTTGAACAATCATGCTTGTTTTGAGTATGTTTGTTGTGATGATTGTTTTTGTTTTGTCTTCTGCAGAGCTATCAGCATACCTTACTAAAGGTTCTCATTCTGTGCGACTCATTGCCATTCCAACAGTTATTAGGTTGATGTTTGCATGTGTCTAACCATTCTGTGTTGAAGTATTCGTGAGGATTCTCTAGCTTGCAGGAGCTGCTTGCACTGTATCTGATTTTTTCTCGCTGTACCTGAACTGAATGTTGGTTACTTCATCTCTGTCCTTTGATGTCCTTGTCTGTGCAGAAGATGCTGCAGTAGTACCACAGTTTTATTGCATTGAGGCCATCACATCAACTTGCACCTGACAAAACAAAAATAGAATAAAATAACTGTTAGCAGTACTCATTCCAAATTCTATTATTTTTTAATTTTTTTACTGATTGCAAGAGCAAACTCACCAAACTATTGTCATTGCACTTTGCATCTTTCAATTTACAACTAGTCTTGACTGCGCTGTTGCCTTTCACTGAAACGCCTGATTCATCTTTGCATCGTAGCTTTGTTATACCACTAGGGTCTCTAGAAATTACTTGTGAAGTAGACATTGTGATGTTAATTTTTTCCAGCTTTGGCTTCAAGTTTGTGCGTGCTGCGTTACATCTTCGTACAATTTCTGTTGACGCCGCGAGAGCTATCAGTTTCTGCTCATGCTCCTTATCCCACTTATCGTGTAGTGCTCTAAGACGTCTCTGCCATGATATAATTAATATGGTAGCACCGTAATTATTCAAGGTCAATCTTTTGATTTTTAAAGCATTTAAATAAAAATAAATTCATATATTATTCTTAAAATTATATATACCATCCTGAATTGATGTGCGACACGTTCTGTTACGCCTGGAGCTTGGAATTTCGCACCTTTCATCATTTCTATTTCAGCCAATGTACGATCATTCAAATGAGATAATCTGGGTCCCTGCTGAATTTTGCAATTTGGTGTAATGCAGCATATATCGCATGCTCTAGATTTAGTGAAAAAAATAACTCACAGATAAAGTATCAACACTCTGCTTGCGTATCTGTAACATCAACAATAATAATTTATGTGCTATATTACTTATATAAGTAGTCTTCAATGCAAAAACAATCAGTTGAAATATGTATGCCGAAATATTTTGAAATTTACTGTGGTATTATTTCCTCCTTTTACCAGTTTTGCGACAACCACCAACAACCTTGC
Source organism: Avena insularis (assembly GCA_023614405.1). Taxonomy (NCBI): domain Eukaryota; kingdom Viridiplantae; phylum Streptophyta; class Magnoliopsida; order Poales; family Poaceae; genus Avena; species Avena insularis. The sequence goes on from JAJUPC010000450.1 coordinate 203,894, forward strand.
TGATTATATACATAATAATAAATAGTATTTGTCAGGAATAGCTGAATTATATTTAGAGCATAGTTTTATTGTAGATCGACTGAACTTCTCAATGTATTGTATAATCTCTTACTATTAAGTACACAGAGTAATACATTATTTTGATAGAAAATTAACGAATTGGTGTAGCCTACAATTGAAGTGATCGATCCACTGTGAAAAAGTTTTTGTGATTACACATAGTGCTATCTGCTGCTCAAACTACATGCGTAGCAAATGGTCATGTAATTTCGTATATAACTATTTCCGCTATATCAATTGTACTACACTATGATGGTCATTAAACTGTTCCCATCACTGTACAAACTATGCTCCGTGCTTTAAAACTATGAAGTTATATCTCTGTTGAATCCCAAGATAAAAATCAGCTACGTTGTTGGCAAAATTTTTTTCCAAAAAACTGTTGCGTTGTCGCTACAATGTAGCTGCCCGCCATGTCTACTATGTCTACCATGTAGAGACGAAGTACAAGTTGAATCGCCTCATCACATATATCCCTAGAATTTCAATCGTTTGAGCAGGTTCGATATCTGGTTACCTAATTTGTGGCGCCAGTGATGACGACGTCTCTCTCCATTGCATTGCCTTGGTGAGATGGAGATATCTTACTGCTTGTTTTGAAGCGTGGTTGAAACTTTCCTTAGATCGACATGCGGGCGACGACAGCGGCTGAGAAAGTTATGGGTTGTTCCAGCATTAGCTGGTTATAATAGTTTGAAGAAGATACGTTTTCCTACCTTCCCTTCCTTCTTTAAACACCAACGACGGTTGGGAAGGTTTTATCTGACAGGTGGGTCATAATTCAGTACGAAAATGCATTGCCCCTTTTCCAAGAAGAACAGTTCAGTATTGATAGCGACATATATGCGGGTTCTACTATCTAACCAGTCCTTCGTCAGGGGAGAGGCAGTACATTTGTGCTGGGTTTTGTGGCTCTGTTTATCCATTTCGCACTGCTCATATACAACTGCACCGAATGGCAGTGCACTAGCCGTGCAATTCAATCCCACCTGCTGTATACACTGAGATGCAGTGCTCGTTGATTGCATCGACATACTGTCATTATAATGCCATGTACACGAGATGCACTGTGCTGAAGCTCTGTATGATCTGCCTTAGAAATGCTTTGTAAACTGATGTGCGCAAAGGTGCAAGATAACATGTGAGGGCAGTGCAGTTAGCGTGCAATGTACCCCGCGTGCTACGCACACTCATATGCATTGCAGGTAACCAAGCATGCACTGCCCACAGAGTGCTTCAGAATACTACTACAATAATAAGGTTAAAAACAGGTATGAACTGCCATTGGAATACGTATGAACTGCCTTCAAAATGCTTCGTAAAGCGTTGTACGCACGGTAAAACACATGTTTCTATGGCAGTTCAATGACCGTGCAATGCACCCCACCTGCTATGCACAGTGATGTGCACTGCCGGTGTACGTAGTATGCACTGCCTAATGTTATCTGTATCGACGTAGACTTTTGACGTGTGGGGTAGGACCTTTTCGTTTTTCTCTTACAGTGCACTACTCGGTAAAAGATAATATGAAATGGTAGTACACTAGCCGTGCAATTTAATCCCACCTGCTATATACATTGAGATGCACTGCTCGTTGATTGCATCGTCATACTGTCATTATAATCCCATGCACACGAGATGCATTGTGCTGAAACTCTGTATGATCTGCCTTAGAAATGCTTTGTAAACTGCTGTGCGCAAAGGTGCAAGATAACATGCGAGGGCAGTGCACTTAGGGTGCAATGTACCCCACGTGCTACACACACTCATATGCACTGCAGGTAAACAAAGCATGGACTGCCCACGGAGCGCTTCAGGATACTACAACAATAATAAGGTTAAAAACAGGTATGCACTGCCATTGGAATACGTATGAACTACCTTCAAAATGCTTCGTAAAGCGCTGTACGCACGGTGCAAGACAAGTTTCTATGGCAGTTCAATGACCGTGCAATGCACCCCACCTGCTATGCAAAGCGATGCGCACTGCCGGTGTACGTAGTATGCACTGCCTAACGTTATCTGTATCGACGTAGACTTTTGACGCGTGGCATAGGACCTTTTCGTTCTTCTCCTACAGTGCACTGCTCGGTGAAAGATAATATGAAATGGCAGTGCACTACTCGTAAACAGAAAATGCACGGCCTACGGAGTGCTTTAGGATACTAATATAATGTTGGTAAACAAAGTGGAGCTCTGACATGTGCGGTTTTGGTTTATTAATAAGGAACTTCTTGTTTCTCAAGAATCACCGGTTACGGCAGCCGGATATAGCGTTTAACAAACGCTGCTCTCTCCTCGTTCTTCTTTCAGGGTTGTTCTTCCACATTTTCAAATCTACTTTTACTGGCGAAGTTCATCTATTCATCTTGCATCCCCCCATGTGTATGTGATTCGTCGTATCCCAGAAGGTTGATTTTCCGTCCAGCTCACTTGTAGATCTCTGTATTATGCATATGTTTAGATACTTCATATAAATCTTTCCGCGCTCACGACGAAAGTGTTTGTTGCTAGCTATATATCACTTGCACATCCATAATTAAGAACGATATAGGACGATTGTTGGTTAAGCACGCTTCAATTTCTGTTTATTATTTCATTTTATGATCATTGTATAGTGTTTGCGAGGTGTTTTTTTTTTAATTTCGAATTATTTTTTGTACTGGTTCTATCCTGTGTGCTGCGTCGAATGTATAATTTTGAATTCTGACATATATGAATTACTAAAAAAATCTATACCTAGTTAACTGATAACTTTTTTTTACCCTGTCGACAGAAAAAAAATCTCATACAGAAATGGCTAATCATGTTTTCACCACACAGTTATCTCTTCCAAAGTTTATAAAACTTGTGAAAAGGCTGAGTAATGACCAGAAGGTTTTGCTAAGGAGCATACAATTTGATGGTATGCTTGGTATGTGTTGTGAAGAGTTGCCAAGGTCACTAGTTTTGTGGCTTGTTTCTCACTTTAACATTACTACAAGAAGTTTTGAATTTCCCAACGGATGCGGCTTTGAACTGAAGAACTTTCACTTCAACAAGATACTTGGCATCCTCTTTGTGGGTAGAACCATAAAGAAGGCGTTTCTGCAATGGATACGCGATATGGTCAGAGAATTAACTCATTGTGCAGGGCCAACACCAACTATTAGTGAGCTCGAAAAGATGATTACTCCTAACCTGGTACGATCTCAGTTCAAAACATGTTTTGTTCTATTTGCAAACACTGTTATGTTGTGTCCGAGCACATATGATGGAGCCATCTCGGACTACTTCTCTGCAATTGGAGTGTCTGATGAGATTGACTCCTATGACTGGTGTCTTGCTGCATTCAACAAGCTTATTGGCTGTATTGACACTTTCCAGAAAAATGGTTTGAAAGGTGCACTTGGTGGTTTCCTTCAAATTATTCCAGTAAGTTACCCACCGTGATAATTATTTTCTATAATATTAGTTGTTAGTAGTTTCTGTGGATTTGTTGTTTTAATATGGTTGTAACAATTTTAATGCAGGTAATGTACTTTGAACTACTAGACACAAATGCTCTGCTTCTAGGCCATGCACTGCGTAGAATATCTTTCTGGTTAACTGAAAATATGGCGTTATATGAGAGTCTTGACAAGATGCCTCATCAACAAAACGTTTATGGTGTTCACAAGGCAAGACTCCCATAGTTATTCATATTATGTGCAATTATTACTACGGTCTTGTTGCTTCTTACTCATATTATTGTACTGTATTTTCTGTTTTGTCCATGTTGAATATGCAGTTGAAGGATATCAATGAAACCGTGTTTTCTAATGCCGAGCTGAATGAAGAGATAGTTCAGAATGTTACAACTTTCATTGAAAAGTTTGTAACAGACCCAATTATGCATGCGGAGGTAAGAATTTTTATAATCTTCCCAATTCTTTCATTCATGATCATGACGAATCTTCTTATGTTTGTGTTCTACATATACATTGCCTACTTGACCTTAAGCATTCATGTTTTTTATTTCTCGACCTTGTTGTAGTAGAGTATTAAATTCTCTCATCGTTTCATTGTGCGATTTTTCTGCCTACTTTAGCTACTTCCTACCAGGATGAACATTCTTTCTAAAGCTGCATGTTCTACTAGGTTTAATTAGGTAACCATACTACTGGTGTTTGATCATAGTGTTACCTATTCAGTTACCTCAGCAGTTCACTGTTATATTTATGATATTAAAAATAGGCGATAGCGATAATGCTTATAATGTGAAAACTTCCAGGTTGCCAGAGAAATACAGGCCATAGTGACGGACATGTATGCTGACATGTTGTCTGCGATGAATCTCAATATGAAGAGCAATATTAGAAATATTTCTAGAATATCTATGCTCAATCATGAGAATAGGGGTATGTACTCTACACCTCAAGGGTCCCTATGTGCAAGAGAAGATAATGAGCGCGATGTTGAAGACAAAGGCAGTGTGCTAGATAAATCAATATATGGGCTAACATCTGTATGTAGAAGGATAGTACAAGACTGTGAGCTGCTTGTCAAGTTAACTTTTGCGGACCAAAGTTATGGATCCCCTAAAAATATGAAATATATGCAGGAGTTCGAATCTTGTTGCAAGGCCCTGGTACATATGTTACCGACACGTGATAATTTGTCTAGAATTGAACAATTACCAAAGATGATCTCTGAACCAACAGATTGTAGTGCTACTGATGACGTCTTGCGATTAGATGAAGTGATAATTCCTATCGCAAATTCAACGCAAACCATGCAATCTGTCACAGAATATGCAGGTCAGGGTTCTGGCAACGGGATGATCGCTAAGCCTGCTACAACTTCAAATTGTGTAGCAACAAGTGCAACTTCGGTCGAAAATCAACAAGTTCATACAATTATTTGATGGGTTCGTAGCATGGAAAACAAAAAATTTCTACCGCAAGAACGAACAAAACCCAGATCTAATCTAGATAAAAGCCAAGATCTAATCTATTAGACATGTGCAACGAGATAGATCTATACTAACCCTCATAGAACCGAAAGCGTTACGAGATTAGATCTCGGGGTTGATGTAGTCGATCACTTGCCGATCTCAAGATCGTGTGGATGATCCTTCCGGCGCCGCGTTCTGGCAGCGCTTCCGCAGTCGGTCACACGTGTGGAGTCGAAGCAGACCTTCCTCTCCCCGTTCCAGCGAGCAGCGGAGGTAGTAGATCTTCTCCACCGAATCCCAACAGCACGACGGTGTGGTGGTGGTGGTGGAGGAGAGAATTCTGCAGGGCTTCGCCTAAGCCGGAGCAAAGCGAAGGAAAAGGAGAGAGGCGGCGGCTAGAGCTTGTTATGGGAGAGGACTAGGAGGGGGCGCCCCCTCCCCTCTATTTGAAGGAGGGAGGCGCGCCATGGGAGGGGGAGTCCTAGTAGGACTCCCCTCCTTGGCCGACGGGTTGGGAAGGGGGGAGGAGTCCTCCTCCCCCACGAATCCGTGTCTAGCCCCCACAAGGTTTCCTTGACCCTTTCTTGGTTTTCAAGCAAACTCCAAGAAATCTTTCTAGAACCTTCCAGAACATTCTGAAACCTTCTAGAATCTCCATACAAACACTCCTGAACATTTCCTAACTTAGAAAATGATCCCTAATATATGAATCTTATTCTCTGGACAATTGCGGATCTCCTCGTGATCTCCCGGATCCAATCCGAGACTCCGAACAACATTCGGTCTCCAACGCATATTCCATATCTACTTAAAACAACTTCGAACCTTAAGTGTGTCACCCTACGGTTCGTGAATATGCAGACATGATGAAGACACCTCTCCGATCAATAACCATCAACGGGATCTGGAGATGCTACCCAGTTACGAAGCGGTGTTTGATGTCATCAAAGTACCCATCCGGTGATGGTGATTAACATAACCTCATGGTCGAAGGATTAGGTTACTATGCATTTGAAAGCTTACAGCAATACGAACTTAATGACTTGATCTTATGCTACGCTTACTATGGGTGTGTGTCCATCACATCATTCTCCTAATGATATAACCTTGTTATTAATGACATCCAATGTCCATGATCAGGAAACCTTGATCATCATTTAATCAACAAGCTAGTTCCAAAAGAGGCTTACTAGGGACTCTTTTATGTTTACAAAACACACATGTATCAGTGTTTCCTTATAATACAATTATAGCATGGGATGTAAACATTCATCATAAACACAAAGATATAATAATAACCATTTTTATTATTGCCTCTTGGGCATATCTCCAACAGTCTACCACTTGCACTAGAGTCAATAATCTAGATTACATTGTCATATACCTAACACCCATGGCGTTCTGGTGTTGGTCGTGCTTTGCTCTAGGGAGAGGTTTAGTCAACGGATCTGCCACATTCAGATCAGTGTGTACTTTGCAAATCTTTATGTCACCATATCGGACATACTCGCGAATAGCATGGAAATGTAGCTTGATGTGCTTCAGCTTGCTATGTGACCTTGGCTCCTGTGCATTAGCTATGGCACCTGTGTTGTCACAGTAGATGGCCATCGGGTCCAACGCACTGGGAACCATGCCAAGCTCAGTAATGAACTCCTTCATCCATATGGCTTCTTGTGTAGCCTCCGAAGTAGCTATGTATTCTGATTCAGTTGAAGATTTCGCCACAACGCTTTGCTTGGCACTCCTCCTGCTCACTGCAGCACCATTCAAAATAAATACGTATCTAGACTATGACTTCGAGTCATCTGGATCGGTGTTCCAACTAGCATCAGTGTAACCGTTTACAACAAGCTGTTCATCACCTCCATAAGAAATAACCATATCCTTAGTCCTATTCAGGTACTTTAGGATATTCTTGACCGCTGTCCAGTGTTCCATTCCAGGATCACTTTGATATCTGCTAGTCAAACTAACAGCATGTGCTATATCCGGTCTTGTACACAGCATGGCATACATGATAGAACCTATGGCCGAGGCATAGGGAATATTATTTATCTTTTCTCTATCTTCTGCCGTAGCCGGACTTTGAGTCTTACTCAAGGTCTTACCTGACAACATGGGCACGAACCCTTTCTTGCTCTCTTCCATTCTAAACTTCTTTAGAACTTTGTCTAAGTATGTACTTTGTGAAAGCGCTATTAGGCGTCTTGATCTATCTCTATAAATCTTGATGCCTAGAATATATGCCGCTTCGCCAAGATCCTTTATTGAAAAACTATTATTCAAATAGGTTTTGATGCTATTAAGAAGTTCTATATCATTCCCAATCAACAATATGTCATCTACATATAGTACTAGGAATGCTACAGAGCTCCCACTCACTTTCTTGTAAATACAAGCTTCTCCACAAGTTTGTATAAATCCAAAGTTTTTGATTACTTTATCAAAACGTTGATTCCAACTCTGGGATGCTTGCTTCAGTCCATAAATGGAGCGCTGAAGTTTGCATACCTTGTCAGCATCACTAGGATCGACAGAACCCTTGGGTTGTACTATATACAACTCTTCCTCAATGTCACCATTAAGGAACGCCATTTTGACATCCATCTGCCAAATTTCATAATCGAAATATGCAGCGATTGCTAACAAAATCCTCACAGACTTTAGCTTCGCTACTGGTGAGAAAGTCTCATCGTAGTCAACTCCTTGAATTTGTCGGAACCCTTTCGCGACAAGTCGAGCTTTATAGACAGTAACATTACCATCAGCATCTGTTTTTCTTTTGAAAGTCCATCTGTTCTCGACAGCCTTACGACCATCCGGTAAGTCCACCAAAGTCCATACTTGGTTTCCGTACATGGATCCCATTTCGGATTTCATGGCTTCTAGCCATTTGTCGGAATCTGGGCTCACCATGGCTTCTTCATATGTCGCAGGGTCATCAGTGTTGTCCGCCAACATGACGTTCAAGGCAGAGTCATACCACTCAGGAGTGGTACGAACCCTCGTTGACCTGCGAGGTTCAGCAGTAACTTCGTTCGAAGTTTCATGATCAGCATCATTAGCTTCCTCTCCAGTTGGTGCAGGCGGCACAAAAACATCTTCTGGTGCTGCGCTACTCTCAACTCCGAGAGAAGGTTCAATAACCTCGTCGAGTTCTACTTTCCTTCCAGTCACTTCGTTCGAGAGAAACTCCTTCTCAAGAAAGGATCCATTCTTGGCAACGAAAACTTTGCCTTCGGATCTATGATAGAAGGTATACCCAATTGTTTCTTTAGGGTATCCTATGAAGACGCATTTCTCCGCTTTGGGTTCAAGCTTATCAGGTTGTAACTTCTTTACATACGCTTCGCAACCCCAAACTTTAAGGAACGACAACATAGGTTTCTTACCAAACCACAATTCATACGGTGTCGTTTCAACGGATTTAGATGGTGCCCTATTTAAAGTGAATGCGGCTGTCTCTAATGCATAGCCCCAAAATGATAGCGGTAAATCTGTAAGAGACATCATATACTGAACCATATCTAAGAGAGTTCGATTACGATGTTCGGACACACCATTACGCTGTGGTGTTCCCGGCGGTGTCAACTGCGAAAGTATTCCACATTTCTTTAAATGCATGGCAAACTCATAACTCAGATATTCACCTCCGCGGTCAGTACGCAGAAACTTAATCTTCTTGTTACGATGATTTTCCACTTCACTTTGAAATTCCTTAAACTTCTCGAAAGTTTCGGACTTATGTTTCATAAATTTGACATACCCATATCTACTTAAGCCATCCGTGAAAGTGAGAACATAACGATATCCACCACGCGATGCTACACTCATTGGACCACACACATCGGTATGTATTATTTCCAATAAGTCCGTAGCTCGCTCCATTATTCTAGAGAATGGAGTCTTAGTCATTTTTCCCATTAGACATGCTTCGCATCTTTCAAGTGATTCAAAATCAAGTGATTCAAGAAGTCTATCTGAATGGAGTTTCTTCATACGCTTCACTCCAATGTGACCAAGACGACAGTGCCACATGTATGTAGAATTATCATTCAATTTTATTCGTTTAGCATCTATGTTGTGAACATGTGTATCACTACTATCGAGATTCAATAAGAATAAACCATTTATCTCAGGTGCATTACCATAAAAGATATTACTCATGTAAATCGAACAACCTTTATTCTCAGACTTAAAAGAGTAACCGTCTCGCAATAAACAAGATCCAGATATAATGTTCATGCTTAACGCAGGCACCAAATAACAATTATTTAAATTTAAAACTAATCCCGAAGGTAGATGTAGAGGGAGCGTGCCGACGACGATCACATCAACCTTGGAGCCATTTCCAACACGCATCGTCACCTCGTCTCTTGCCAGTCTTCGTTTATTCCGTAGCTCCTGTTTCGAGTTATATATTGAGTAACCGAACCAGTATCAAATACCCAGGCACTACTACGACTACTAGTAAGATACACATCAATAACATGTATATCGAATATACCTTTCTTCTTGATGTTGCCGTTCTTCAGATCTGCCAGGTACTTGGGGCAGTTACGCTTCCAGTGACCAGCACCCTTGCAGTAGAAGCACTCAGTTTCAGGCTTAGGACCAGCCTTGGGCTTCTTAGCAGGTGCGGCAGCTTTCTTGCCGTCCTTCTTGAAGTTGCCCTTTTTCTTAGGCTTGCCCTGTTTCTTGAAATTGGTGGTCTTATTGACCATCAACACTTGGTGCTCCTTCTTGATCTCCACTTCAGCAGTTTTCAGCATGGACGATAGTTCAGGTAACGTCTTGTTCATGCAGTGTATATTGTAGTTCATCACAAAGTTCTTATAACTTGGTGGCAGTGATTGGAGGACACGGTGAATCCCTAACTCATTAGGAATCATTATCCCCAACTCTTGGAGCTTGTTTGCGTGCCCAGACATGGTGAGCACATGCTCGCTAACGGAGCTTCCCTCTTCCATCTTGCAGGTAAAGAACTTCTCGGAGGCCTCATAGCTCTCCATGGTCGCGTGAGTCTCAAAAATGAGCTTGAGCTCCTTAATGATCTCGAACGGGTCGTGGTGCTCAAAACGCTTCTGGAGCTCCGTTTCTAAACCGTACAGGACGGCACATTGAACTGTGGAGTAATGATTTTTCCGAGTGGCGTAAACATTCTTTACGTCATCGGTGGCATCATCTTCAGGTGGGTCACCTAGCGGTGCTTCGAGCACATAGGTCATCTGACCAGCCCTGAGGACAATCTTGAGCCAAATTCGTGAAGTTGCTTCCATTGTTCTTAAGTTTTTCTTTCTCTAGGAACGCATTGAAATTGATGGAGAGATTCACCATAATCTACAACAAATTTGCAAGTAGTTTAGACTAAGTTTATGATAAATTGAGTTCTACTTTAATTCTTAAATTAACTAGGTGAACTCCCACTCAAAACAACATCCCTCACATTGTCTTAGTGATTACACGAACCAAGTCCACTACACCAAGTCCGATCTTCACGAGAGAAGATGTAGTTTCATCGGCGAACAATCTTCATGTTCATCATATCACTTATATGATTCATGCTCTACCTTTTGGTATTCCGTGTTCCAAGACCATGTCTGTACATGCTAGGCTCGTCAAGATTAACCTTAGTTTCCGCATGTGCAAATCTGGCTTGCACCCATTATATGCACACGTAGAATCTATCACATCCGATCATCACGAGATGCTTCGAGACGACGAGTCTTAGCAACGGTGCCAACTAAGGACGAACACTTTATTACTTGAAATTTAGTGAGAGGGGTCATCTTATAATGCTCCCGTCGCGATCTAAGCAATACAAGATGCATAAAGGATTAACATCACAGGCAATTCATAATTAGTGTGATATGATATGGCCCTTTCTTCTTATGCCTTTGATCTCCATCTCCAAAGCACGGACATGATCTCCATCATCACCAGCATTGCGTCAAGGTCAGTGGCGCCGCTTCATGGTTGTCCATCATCACCAGCAACTATTACAACTACTTGGAATAAACCTATGACAAGATGAATAGACACGCAGGTCTTAACAGAATTAAAGACAACCATTAGGCTCCTGCCGGTTGCCATATTACAATAAGGATCATTGCATACATCAAATATAATCACAATCACATGATGGCCATATCACATCAGAAAACCCCTGCAAAAACAAGTTAGACGCCTCTAATTTTCTTTGCAAGTTTTACGTGGTTTGGGGCTTTCAAATAAGAACGGATCTTACCTACGAAACTGAACCACAACGTTGATACAAGTGCTATCAAGTGCAAAGTGTAGATTGGATCTATACTATGATGGGAGAGACAGACACCCGCAAAGCCAGTTGTGCAAAGCAAGTTACACGTCAAGCGTGGAGCAAGTCTCATGTGCGATGACATGTAAGGTTAGCCCGAGCCGCTTCATCCCACCATACCGCAGGATCCAAAGTACACAAAGCAAAAGACGGCGCGAGCACCAACGCCCACAACATCATTGCGTTCTACTCGTGCAACAGATCTACGCATAGACAAGGCTCTGATACCACTGATGGGTTCGTAGCATGGAAAACAAAAAAATTCTACCGCAAGAACGAACAAAACCCAGATCTAATCTAGATAAAAGCCAAGATCTAATCTATTAGACATGTGCAACGAGATAGATCTGTACTAACCCTCGTAGAACCGAAAGCGTTACGAGATTAGATCTAGGGGTTGATGTAGTCGATCACTTGCCGATCTCAAGATCGTGTGGACGATCCTTCCGGCGCCGCGTTCCGGCAGCGCTTCCGCAGTCGGTCACACGTGCGGAGTCGAAGCAGACCTTCCTCTCCCTGTTCCAGCGAGCAGCGGAGGTAGTAGATCTTCTCCACGGAATCCCAACAGCACAACAGTGTGGTGGTGGTGGTGGAGGAGAGAATTCTGCAGGGCTTCGCCTAAGCCGGAGCAGAGCGAAGGAAGAGGAGAGAGGCGGTGACAAGAGCTTGTTATGGGAGAGGACTAGGAGGGGGCGCCCCCTCCCCTCTATTTAAAGGAGGGAGGCGCGCCATGGGAGGGGAAGTCCTAGTAGGACTCCCCTCCTTGGTCGGCGGGTTGGGAAGGGGGGGAGGAGTCCTCCTCCCCCACGAATCCGTGTCTAGCCCCCACAAGGTTTCCTTGACCCTTTCTTGGTTTTCAAGTAAACTCCAAGAAATCTTTCTAGAACCTTCCAGAACATTCCGAAACCTTCTAGAATCTCCATACAAACACTCCGGAACATTTCCTAACTTAGAAAATGATCCCCAATATATGAATCTTATTCTCTGGACAATTCCGGATCTCCTCGTGATGTCCTAGATCCAATCCGAGACTCCGAACAACATTCGGTCTCCAACGCATATTCCATATCTACTTAAAACAACTTCGAACCTTAAGTGTGTCACCCTACGGTTCGTGAATATGCAGACATGATGAAGATACCTCTCCGATCAATAACCATCAGCGGGATCTGGAGATCCATAACGGCTCCCACATACTCAACGATGACTTCGTGATCGATAGAACCATTTAACATAAGAAACCAATTCCCTTTGTCACGCGATACTCTACTTATTCGAGGTTTGATCGTTGGTATCTCCATACCTAGTTCTCCCTCGTTACTGATAAGTACTCTTTACTCGTTCCATGTTATGTCATCCCTTTGTGACCTAGTCACATGCTTGCAAGCTAACTAGATAACATTCCACCGAGAGGGCCCAGAGTATATCTATCCGTCATATGGATGGACAAATCCCAATCTTGGTCCATGTGCTTCAACACATACTTTCAGAATACCCAATGACACCTTTATAACCACCCGATTCTGAGCGGTGTTTGATGTCATCAAAGTACCCATACGGTGATGGTGATTAACATAACCTCATGGTCGAAGGATTAGGTTACTATGCATTTGAAAGCTTACAGCAATACGAACTTAATGACTTGATCTTATGCTACGCTTACTATGGGTGTGTGTCCATCACATCATTCTCCTAATGATATAACCTTGTTATTAATGACATCCAATGTCCATGATCAGGAAACCATGATCATCATTTAATCAACAAGCTAGTTCCAAAAGAGGCTTACTAGGGACTCTTTTATGTTTACAAAACACACATGTGTCAGTGTTTCCTTATAATACAATTATAGCATGGGATGTAAACATTCATCATAAACACAAAGATATAATAATAACCACTTTTATTATTGCCTCTTGGGTATATCTCCAACATTATTGTTCAGGGCAAGACTAGTACAGTATGTACAGCTACTTCCATTACATGTACTGATAATGAATCTCGGGAAGAGCTTTCGTCAGGAGCAAGGTGTACAGAGCATGTAAGGAATGAGGTGGACACTGTAGATACAGTTCGTGTGTCAGTAGTAGCATCTCAATGGAACAGAACTAATGCACAAATTGCCATGTTGGCCGTTTCCAATGGCGTATCAAATATATTTGACAATGAAGACAGATCAAGAATTCAATTGCAAACACGTGGTTTCGATCATAGCCATTTTTACATTCTGAGTCAGCAACTCATTGCGCACAAGATAATTTTGATGAGAGACTGCCTGGTTCTGTACATACATTTCGTGATGCTCAAAAGATGGGCTTGAACCACCTTAAGGTACAGGTCGGTGCAGAAGATGCTGGTTCGGTGCATGCTGTATCGTGTGACATTACTAATCCAGTTACGGTTCCCGTGCCAAAACTGGATATTGGAAATTATGAAAGACAACTACAAATTTCCAACCCACAACATGTCCCTGTGCCTGGTCCGGATGTTTTCAACCGCTTGAATGCAAGCCTTTGCATCCCAAGTGCGGAAGTAGGACCAAGTCATCATGCAAGTGATCAAGAAGAAGACAGTACTGCCGCAAATTGTCTGAATACATTTCAGCTCTTACAGAACTCCAACTGTCTCGGTGAAAAACGGGTGGTTGCGAGATCACTGCAATTTGAGTTTGATCTTGTTTCTGATGATCGCATTACAAAGAAACAGAAGACAGAAGATAACAATGATGATTCTTTTTCTTTCTGGGAAGGAAATGATGAATTTTGGACAGAAGTTGCAGATCTGGCTGACCTTACGCAGAGAGCGAAAGAAAAACCTGTTATCACTTCAGCAGCGCAGCATGAAATAGAAGCTAATCCAACACAACTTAACTGTCTGTCAAGTGAAACGTACGGACCAGCATCTGCAAATGTGCATTCATCTAGTATTCAGCACGATGGACAAGTCTCTGATAATTATGATTCGTATGGTTCTATATCAATAAGTGGCAGCACGTCACTGGCAGACATGTCTATGACACTGAAAAATATAAACCTAGGCAATGACAATGGCAATGCGAGAACATTCTCCCATTCTGTGCAGCTTCAACAGTCTGCCAAAAGTTATACACCAATTAGTGGAGCTTCTACCACGAAAAATTTCTCTGGAGAAACCAATTCCAGCATAAGAGGTTCAAGTACCGACCATTTATCTAGAGGAATCAACTCCAGCATAAGAGATTCACATACGAATGAAACCACTGATAATAGGAAAAGGTATAACGATACAACAACTCCTAATTTTGCAATTCAGATAAACATCTGTGCTAAACACGTGCAATGTTTGGTCGATACTATTAACAAGTCAAATAGTCACACAGCCTGCCATCCAACTTTCTATTGGAATGCTGGATCAGGAGAGAAATATGTGCAATCGGAGCACATTGTGCAGCAGGCATCCACACAAGGTCCTAACATGTTGAACAGCAGAAGGTCTATAGAGACAGCAATATCGGATAAGACTACAGAACAGGAGAAATCAATGGATGGACGTGGCTTCATAGAGCAGGACGGAGGAAGCGGAACAAACTCAAGAACAACATTACAAGACAATGACTCCGAAAATCTAGGTCATACAAATCACAGATATTTTCATACATCAAGTCAGTATTCAAATTCGTGTTCGCGCATACAAATGCAACAGCAGTACGAGGCAACGCATGCTACTACTAGGATGGCAGTATCTCAGAGCCAACTACCAGGAAGTAGTTACTCTGTAAGACTAATGCACCGAGCTTACAGTCCTCGGCGTAACATTGCCAGCAGTCAAATGTACAGCGAAAATACAATATCCTCGAGTATGCCTAGGTCAATTTTGAGAAATACTGGAAACCAACAACCCAGCTACACAAGAAGCTGTCCTGAACGAGAAAACTCTCGAGACCCTAGACTGCAGCATAATAATGTATCATTTCGCACAGCTGGACCATCATTTGAGCAGGAAGCTTGCAGAAGACATGTCTCTTTTGCATCAGCATCCATACCAAGCATTGGATCAGGTATCCAAACAAACAATGCTGACAATGCTGAAACAAGAATAGTCATTAATCGCCGCCGAATTCCATATCCTGCTGTGAAACAATCAAAAGATGTTGAAGTAGCTTTATTTGAATTCATAGTAGAGACCACTCCGAATCAAAAGGCGAGAAGGTAGCGTTTTGTCTCGCATACTTTACTATGAAAATATATTTAATTGTTTTCATCGCATTGTAATAATGGAGTATTTTGATTATATTTTTTCTGTATTCTACCAGCGACAAGGTGGTTCTGTGCAGGAAGAAATGGGCTTGTCAGAGAGTATTTGGTTTATCAATGCAGGTTTATGGAAGTGTGAATTCACATGTAATGAACTATATGGCAATATTGGTCATGACAGAACAGAAACACAACCTAGATAATAATCAACATAATCATGAATTGTTCCCAACTAGATACATCATGATGCACGAAGATGCGGTAAGCGCAGTTACAAACTTTTTTTAGTAACACTCGTTCTATCTATACATGTTTTCATGTGCGACTGAACACGCATACATCGATGCATGAACACAGAAATTATGATATCTACTAACTGGTTTTTTTTCTCTAAAAAATTATGTTATTAGCTTTTGCTCACAAGGCTAGAATTTAATCCAAGATCGTTCAAACGATACTTATCAGAGAATCACACTGGATGGAACCTGGCGAATGTATCAATGGTAATTTTTAAATTTTACTGCCTACGTTATTTTCTAGTGACATTGTTTTTATATCTGCAAGCCAATTGTTTTGTCTCTTTGTTTGTTTAGATCATCATACCTCTATGGCCAAATGATGTGTGGTATGCCGTGATTGCTGACCTTCAAGGTCGGAAATATGATATTGTTTGTTCGAATGTCATGAACGAGACTGTTGAAGAGGAAGCATCCACTGTGATAAAGAACTTCAAGTTTGCGTTTGAAGAAGCATACAGTTTTTCGTACAGGGTTGAATTTCGAAATATGAGAACCACACCTATTCAGTGGATATCTGACAATGAAAACCAGTTAAGTATCGTTAACATTGCATGATCCTTGCCCTATTAAAAGTTATATATCAAACAGGCAACTGAAATAATTTTGAGGCAGACTTAATTTCGTACTTGCACTAGTATAAAACAACACTAAAATAAAATTTATTTGATATGAACTTTTATTTGTATAGACTGATACTAAAGCCTTGCGAGAACAGCTGACGTTTGACATGGTTTTGTCAAAGTTCAATGAAAAGTACAGAAGAAAGATTAAGTAACTTGTCAATCAATACAGATGTATGTACTTCTATAATTGCACCAAAATAATAACTATTTATTTAGTGTCTATCATCATTCAGTGAAGTTTTATTTATTTTTTGTTTGATTCGCAGGCGTGATGAATATGATGAATAATGTTGCTTCATTCAGAAACAAATTCATGCCGTGCGTTTCAGGCATGACTAGAAATTTATCGATGGAATTGTTGGGACTCCAAAAAATAGTCCGAGTTCATTGTAATAGGGATTAGTAACATTTAAAATTTCAGACCACTATCGGATCATTAAATTTATAAATTTGTTTTGGCAGCAGTTTACAAAGCATTTTTATGGCAGTTCATCTATAGCTTTGGGGCAGTGCATGTGATGTACATGGCATTATAATGACATTATCACGAAGTACTTAACGAGCAGTGCATGATTTGTATTCAGGCAGTGCATCTCAGTGTACATAGAAAGTGGGAATGCCCTTTCATATTATCTTGCACCGAGCAGTGCACAGTTTGTGAGAAATAAAAAGTTGTTTATTAGCGGAAAAACGTACTAATGCACTCACTGTCTATACTATAAATATAACACTCTCATCTATACTGCACAGCACTTCGTTCAGACGAATAACCAACTAGTATTTATTATTTTCAATTAAAAGCAATATGCAATCACGTAAAAAACAAGCAAAATCGGAGCGCTTCAGGATAATACTAAATACAATGCGGTTAAAGACATGTATGCACTGCCAATGAAGTATATATGAACTACCTTCAAAATGCTTTATAAAGTGCTGTACGCACAGTGCAAATCAAGATTTTATGGCAGTTCAATGACCGTGCAATGCAACCCATCTGCTATGCGCAGCGAGGTGCACTGCCCGTGTGCGTAGTGTGCACTGCTGAACGTTATCTGTATCGATGTATACTTTTGACGCGTGGGGTAGGACCTTTTCGTTTTTCTCCTACACTGCACTGCTCGGTGAAAGATAATATGAAATGGTAGTGCACTAGCCATGCAATTCAATCCCACCTGCTATATACACTGAGATGCACTGCTCGTTGATTGCATCGTCATACTGTCATTATAATGCCATACACACGAGATGCACTGCGCTGAAGCTCTGTATGATCTGCCATAGAAATACTTTGTAAACTGCTGTGCGCAAAGGTGCAAGATAACATGCGAGGGCAGTGCACTTAGCGTGCAATGTACCCCGCGTGCTACGCACATTCATATGCACTGCAGGTAAACCAAGTATGCACTGCCCACGGAGAGCTTCAGGAAACATCTACAATAATAAGGTTAAAAACAGGTATGCACTGCCATTGAAATACGTATGAACTGCCTTCAAAATGCTTCGTAAAGCGTTGTACGCACGGTGCAAGACAAGTTTCTATGGCAGTTCAATGACCGTGCAATGCACCCCACCTGCTATGCACATCGATGTGCACTTCCGATGTACGTAGTGTGCACTGCCTAACGTTATTTGTATCGGCATAGACTTTTGACGCGTGGGGTAGGACCTTTTCGTTTTTCTCCTCCAGTGCACTGCTCGGTGAAAGATAATATGAAATGGCAGTGCACTAGCCGTGCAATTCAATCCCACCTGCTATATACACTGAGATGCACTGCTTGTTGATTGCATCGTCATACTGTCATTATAATGCCATGTACACGAGATGCACTGCGCTGAAGCTTTGTATGATCTGCCTTAGAAATGCTTTATAAACTGCTGTGCACAAAGGTGCAAGATAACATGCGAGGGCAGTGGACTTAGCGTGCAATGTACCCCGCATGTTACGCACACTCATATGCGCTGCAGGTAAACCAAGCATGCACTCCCCATGGAGCACCTTCGGGATACTACTACAATAATAAGGTTAAAAACAGGTATGCACTGTCATTGGAATACGTATGAACTACATTCAAAATGCTTCGTAAAGCGCTGTACGCATGGTGCAAGACAAGTTTCTATGGCAGTTCAATGACCGTGCAATGCACCCCACCTTCTATGCACAATGATGTGAGCTGTCGGTGTACGTAGTATGCACTGCCTAATGTTATCTGTATCGACGTGGACTTTTGACGCGTGGGGTATTGTTTCAATAACGAGGACATCTTCGTTTTTCTCCTACTGTGCACTGCTCGAATATCAATCATGCACTACTCGTTGGGTGCATCGTGGTACTGACATTATAATGCCATACACTCTAAGATGCACTGTCCATGAATCATTGTTCTGCCAACTAGTTTACTATTGAACTGCCCTTTAAAAAAAAGATTTGCACTGCCCTAGAAAAATCTTAATAAAATCGGGCATTACAACAGTTATTATGGACGATGGGAGACACGGTTCTCCGTTATTGTATCTAATTAGCCTTCATCTGCTTCCTCTACTATCCATCATCAGAAGAGAAACAACTATTCCACAGATTGCGGAAAATCTGCAGCAGCAGGAACCGGCGGCGCCGTCCTCTTTCCGAGGTAAGGATTATCTATAGCAACTTAACGAAACATCCCCATTAATAAGGATTCGAGATCATACCTGCTACTACTAAGTTGCGAAGAACTTACCGATCTTACTTGGTCCCATCCCCAGAAGAGAAGCAACTCTTCCACAAATTGCGGAAAATCTGCAGCAGAAGGAACCGCCGGCGCCGTCCTCTTTCCGAGGTAAGGATTCTCTATAGCAACTTAACAAAACATCCCCATTGATAAGGATTCGAGATCATCCCTGATACTACTAAGTTGCGAAGAACTTACCGCTCTTACTTGATAGAAAAGATTTCCTTGTAGAATCATTGATTCGTCGTCCATACTATGGAAACCTTGGTATTGAGATCGAGTCCATGATAAATTGAAAGACTATTATAGTCTAAATTAGTTTTTCAAGTTTGTTTCAGAGAAATATGACTGTAGACAATATTTATTACAGTATATAGATACATCCAAATTCAAACAGACTTTTGATATCCTTTTTAGGACAGAGGGAATAGGTTAGTAAAATTTAAATATCGAAATCCTAGCTTTCTATATCTAATACTACCTCCGTTTCAAAATATAAGATGTTTTAGCTTTGTGAATGAAGTGTATCTAGACTTCTTTTAGTGTGTAGGTTCATCAAGGTGTGGAGTGAACATGGATACTAAAAGGGGTCTAGATGCACTCATGTCACAAAGCCAAAACATCTTATATTTTGAAACGGAGGGAGCATTTCGTTACTACATCATATTTTTTCTATGAGAAATCATGTTGCATAAATCGTACGGTAGGTAAAAAATATATTTATTATGCACTCAGAGAACATACACAATATTTTTCACAAGTAGGATCAGCTTCAGTAAATTATATTTTACTGTTACTTCAAGTCAATTCCTATATTCAATGAATGATTAGTAATGCGTTCTGGTTAGTTCAATTTTTTCTCAGTTTTTATTGCATGCATAATTTTATAACTACCCGCACCTGTCCTATTCTGCAACTTGATGTACACTGTACAGCTAGGTGTAGTTATAATTTAAAGTATAAATTAAGCATGTCGAATTGAAGTGCTACAGGTGGTCGGTTGAAAAATTATAACGTGAAATAAGATTGGTATGTCTCTTCCACTAGGGAAAAATGAGCTCTTGCGATGCTAGCGATGGAGAATCTTCCGACGGTATGGCACAGACTGACGATTAGTTTGATGTGTCAGAAAATGAACTTAATAAGAAGATTGAGAATTACAAAATAAAGCTGGAGCTGAAAAAGTAACACAAAATAGGTTCAAACATCAAATGCGGTGTACGTAAGAAGAAACGAAAGATTCGTGGAGAACAACATGGCAGTCCGAACAACCAGGATAATGTTGTCATGGTAAGCTTAGGTAATGTTAATGCATGTCATATTCCTTAATCGAGACTACAGCCTGCACTAAGAAATTTATAATAAGTTTATCAATATTTGATACGTTTTTTCTGTAAACTACCAGGATATGTCCAAGAATGAACTGATGGCAATTGAAATATATACAAGGGACAAGAAGAAGCCCCGTAGTAGGACTGGATCAAATTACATAGTAAGGTGCTCTCTCAAAGAGCTCAATAGATTGATTAAACATAATCTGAACGATCTCCAAAAAGCAGAGCTCGTGAAGATTGGCTGGGGTTTCATCCTGGATACAAGCTGGATTCAAACATTAGTAGGCCTCTGATTATTAAGCTATATAAGAAGATTGATGTAGAAACTCTGAAAATGGAGTTTAATGGTGGTAGGACTATAGCTCGGACAGCAGATGCAGTGCATTTTGCCCTTGGTCTACCCAACGGCATTATAAAGGCGCCTCGGCCTTCAGAAGCTGGCGATACCTTTGCTTTACTGTGGCTTAAGAAGAAATTGGGTTTGGGAGAGAGGGACACTGCAACGGTGCAACACCTGACCCGTCATATCAAAAAGGGTGCAACGGACAAGTTTACAATGAAATGCATAATACTTGTAGTCTGCACAAAGCTTATATGTCCAGGTTTAAACAACCACGTCAGCCGGGAAGTTGGGGTAATGAAAAGCCTTGATATCGAGAATTCTGGAAAAATGGACTTTTGCCAGCTTGTAATTGACGAGATCAAGAGGGCAGCAATAAAGTTCCATGTTGATGATATGAATCAAAGTGTTGCCGAAGGTTGCGCAGTCCTTCTCTCTAATAATATACCTAGATTCGCTCAAGTGCAGAAAATCACTTATGACAAAAGAAACACCAAGGATCAAATACCTGGACAAATCAGATCTGCTTGCTGTATTGAAAGCGGATGTGATTGATAAAGAGAGGTGGGGACGACTGAATGTAAGTATTCTACTTGACCTCATCTTGTTTCACATAAAGAATCATTCTATCAAATGAACTATTTTAAAATTACCTCTTCTCACAGTTATTCACGATTCATGGAAATAATATTTGATTACTGTTTGAAGTGGAAAAGCTGTGACGAAAGAAGCTATTATTTGAAACCTCCTGTGGCAGAAACAACTTGTTACAAGATAACCTCAACCCCTAACAGAGAATTAGAGGGTTCAGGAACAAAGTCCCAGAGGATAGATCAATGCATGGACAAGTATATAGATATATTGCTAGAGGAGGAAGCAGGTGATGAAATCATAAGTGATGATATAAATGCTACAACGATATATAAAGAACTTACCATGAAGCAAAGGGACCTGAAAAGAAGTAAACTGGAAGCAATGGCTAACTGCTTTCGAGCATCCCATCAGTGTGCAACTGACGTGCTGAGATGTTTTGATAGATGCGAGAATGACCTGACCAACGTTGCAAACATTTCAGGCACCAGTCGAATCAAGCAATCAAAGCATACAGCCGAGGCAACAACTCATGACCTTAATATTTGGAACGAATGCTCTACTACAGGCAAGTCAGCAGCGGTAACAGTAAATAAAATGGATTCAGCTGACAACAACACCCCCTGGTATTTTTGACGATAGAGGAATCATGTACATGGATAGAATAAAGAATATAGCAGCACCAGAAGAGGAGCACGACATTGTCACCGCAAGAGCCTTGGATGAACAGGTTTGTATATCTTAGACGTGTATTTAGCTACTTCGATCAGACGAGCACATACAAATAACAATCTATGAAATAGAACTGTAACGTAATGACTTGTCCATTTTTTATATTTTTTACTGCTAAATTTGTTGTGTTATTCAGAGTTGTTCTACGTGCATGGCGACATCGACACCAGTAACAACGTATACTACAGGAGAAGGAGAAGACAATTCTAAGCAATTTGAAACTGACCAACAGCCATCAACGACACAGCTTAGCAATGGTATTGTTCTATTCTGTTGATATGCTGCTAATAGAAAAATTACTAGTGGGCTTGACAGGAAAACTACTTGTAATAATGATGCAGGAGGAAACTCGTCTAAACAAGTACAAGGATGCAACAAAGACGCTGTAGGAGCTGAGGAAGACAGGATAACCACGCAGTTCAACAACGGTACTGTCACATTATGTCAAGATGCTTGGTTTTTACATTAGACGATGTGTTTTAAATTAATAACATGTAAGAGGAAATAACACAGTTTTTTACAAATATTGCTGCAGGTGTGACCATGTTGTTACCAGAAATTACTCACAAAGAAGGTTCCTCTAACCACGAGGTTGCTGTTGTTGAAAAAGAAATTCAGAAAGGACATCCGCATGACACAGCTGATGTAAGAACACAGATCGACAATGCAGACACCTCGTGTATCGGATCAAAACGCCACGGAGAAGATGCAACTAAAACATTTTTGTTGCCAGAGCAAGGATTAAGAACACCTGTTACAAGGAGCAAGGCTCTTGGTCATAATTCCCCAGATAATATCAAATCTTACAAGAGGCCTCTACAAAACATCTTAAAACTTAAGTTGCCTGTGTACGTTCCCCCCACATTTAAGTACAAGGGAGACGCCGCAGTTGCTCGTAGACTGGTACTAAGCAAAGATTTTCTAGAGAAGAATGAAGAGTAAGCACCAAACTATGCTTTGTGGATCCCTTTAGTAAAATATATGTGTATGTTGTCACACAATCATGGATCCCGTTTTTATATTTGATCCTTTTTTTCTTTTGTCTATGCAAAATCTCAGGCTGGTTATGGTGAAATATTCGTCAACTCTGGAACAAGGACTGGAAATACCAAAATATTGGACTGCAGCAAGGCTTGCAACATATTTCAATAGAAAAGGCAAGCTTGATGATGACATGATAGACTTCATAATTTCAAGCTGGCGCAGTATCCCGGAGTACAAATGTCTGTTCAGGAATCGAGGGATAGTACTACCACTAGGGGTTGCTCGTTTATGTGACATTGGGACAAGGAGACTTTCATAAATTCTGCAGGAAAAGATGAAATTTATCAGTTTGAAGCCGTCTCCAGGACTGAACATTTCAAACTTCTAATTGGAAATGCAGATTTGAGCAAAGCTAAGATGGTGCGTTGTTTAATACATAACTCATTAATAACATACAGAAATATTCCATATTTTCATTTAGAACATATAATCAATGTGACTATTTTCCTTGCCCATCGCAGATATTTCTTCCTGTGTCATTTGACAATCATGTGTCTACTTAGATCTTAAACAACTACCCCCAAGGTGGTCGCGTTGAAGTTATTGACACACGGGATTACAAAACACAGAGAAAATGATTGTCTAAAACAGCTTACCACAATCAAATTGGGGAAAAATTGGTGTGGTTTTTTTACATTTATATCTTTATAATACAGATAAAGACAATCTGCATAATTTGAAAAAAATTATGTCACTAACTATGCTCTACATACTGGTTTTTTCAGCTAAAGAGATTTGACAAGTTCGTTGACGAACTCTACCCGAAGAACAAGCTTCCAAAGTGGAGAAATATTGTATCTAGATCAAAACATGTGAAGGTACAAAAAGGAGTTGAAGACATGAATGGTTTTTGGATTCTAAAGAGCATTGAGAACTACAACGGCATTCAACTTGTACATGATCTTAAAGATGTAACTAATGCCATTTTGAATCAATAGTTTTACAAAATACAAATTTTTGATTGACATTAACAATATATCTTGTTGATTCGTTTGAACCATTCGACCAGATGGACGCGAGCTCGGTCATGGAGGAGTATCTGTTCTGGGCACTGTTCTCCGAGGCCAACGAAGCAAAGGATGAACTACCGGAAGAACTGAGAGCTTTGGCACCTAAGTCGAGCTGAAAATAAATAACGATGCTGTATACTGTGGTGTTATAAAAAATGATGAATTAATTTGTTTATTATGTAGTAGCAGAGTTGCTGTTTTCCAAGCAGTGCATTTCTTAGTGGTAAAGAAAAACAACTTATCCCCGTGTATTACATATGCACCGCCGTGCCGGATGCAGATATATATGCACTATCTGCGCTTCCGTGTTTACAATAAGAGTTTTGTATATAACTAACCTACCTAAGTTCGACATGCAGAACTGATTGCTGTTTAGACCATGAATTAGTAAATGGTTTTTGAAATGAAATTGTTTACAGTAAAAGATATTTGATATTCCGTCTGAATCTTATGGATGAACCACTATTAGATATACTACTTGTTTTGCCGTATGCTTCCTTTTCTTGGCTGTCACGGAGAGCTAGCGCATCACGTCATTCTCCATAAGTTCATCAATCTTTCCCACCGTCTTTCTCGATTAGTTCATCAATCTTTCCCGCCATGCAGGAAATTTAGCAACGCTGTATTTCTATTTATAGCCCTCAACATAGTCCAGCTGCAACCTGCAACCACACCTATCCGGAATGTTTCGCCGTCACCAACAACGCCACCCACCTTCGCCCTTGTCGCCAGACACAAATGGAGCAAACTCCGCCAGCTTTACACCTTTCAGATCAACCAAGAGATGCTACGTGCATAGATCTGAGCTGCCCCTACCAGTAGTACCACAAATGGAGGAGGAGATCCAGGAGGAAGGAGCCGCCAAAGAAGCGGTGGAGCCCGAAGCGGACATAGCACAAAATCAACAAAGACCTCAAGTAGAAGAAGAAGAATAAGACGATGAGGAAAAGGATCAGGAAGAGCCTGGTTCACAAAATCTAGGTTCAGAAGATGATCCTGGCGTGGTTGAACCAACCACAGGAGAAGAACAAGTTATCGATCAAGAAATTTCTGCAGAAAAGGGTTATACAATTTCCTCATAGATTTAACAATGAAAGGAAAAAGAAGTTGTTCAACATTATCCTCTTCTAAGCATAAGTTCATGGAATGTATTAATTAGTATGCTTATTTGCAATATAATATTGTTTTCATGCGTGTGTATATGAATATTACTGCCAGACAAATATAATCTTACCTTTGTGTTTATCATGTGGCTTGAAATCATCGAGATAACAATGATATTATTCAAGTCTATACTTATACACTTCGTTGTAAACATATACGTAAGGATGCTTCTCTATTCGTTCTTTACATTCCTTGTGGCAATTATATAGCACTGCCGAGACTATAGGTGTAGCTGATTGCGCTAAAGCTGAGAAAAGGGTGATTTCTTGACACATAGTGTTATGCTCTTGTCTGCTCTTGTGCGTGTGCACTACCTTGTGAACAAATAATGCACTGCTCTTTACATTGAAGTATGCTTTGTTCTCTAGTCGATGTTTGCACTGCCTTCCAAAGGTATATTGCACTGTCTGTGCTATAGACGTAGCGATATATGACTTACCTCAGGAAGTGCACAGGGTACATTTTGCGTCGGATGGGCTGCTTAATACATTTTTTTGACGGCAACATGTTACTGCCTCGTCAATTCATAGCACACTGCCTTTGTATATGTGTACTGCTTCGGACGAATAATTGCACTGCTTATTTTATTTTTTCATAAAGTTGCTTCCTATAGACGTAGCTGACTGCGAACCTAAGCACTGCCTTGTGAACAAATATAAGACTACCTATACTGTTGACGTAACCATATATATTACTTTGCTCATGCAGTGCAAAGAGTCTATAATGCATCGAAATAGGTGATTAATAAATTTCTATACTGAAAAATACTACTTCTTTCAAAACACATAATGCACTGCTCTTATACATGTGCACTGCCTTGTGACCGAGCACTGTTTTTTTTTCATTTCGTAATGATTTCTTCTCTAATCGTTATTTGCACTGCCCGTGGTTATTACATCCAACTGCCTATAGAAATGTAACTGTGCTCACGGAGTGCACAATGTCCATTTTGCTTACGATGAGCTGCTAAAGGGCATTATTTTCTTCCGCACAATATAACTGCCTTATTAACAGACAATGCACTGCAATTATTATAATACAACGAATGCACTGACCGCGAGTGCTTTGTGATACTGCTTTTATAATGCCATGGACAACGAGATGTAGTGCCCGTGAACTATATATGAAGTCCCTTACAAGTGCTTCATAATGCACTGATCATCAAATAAAAAATGAGCTGCCTATGTGCTGTAAGAATGGTGCAAGATAACAATCTTTGGCAGTACACTCACCTTGCAATACACCCCACCTGTTTTGTGAAACTCCTTTTCAAGGAGTTCGAAGTAGCATTTATTATATGTTATAAATGAAAGTACGGACTCATTAAAAAACTGTCATTATAATGCCATGCACTAAGATGCACTGCTCGTTGATTACATCGTCATACTGTCATTATAATGCCATGCACTGAGATGCACTGCTCGTTGATTACATCGTCATACTGTCATTATAATGCCATGCACTGAGATGCACTGCTCGTTGATTGCATCGTCATACTGTCATTATAATGCCATGCACACGAGATGCACTGTGCTGAAGCTCTGTATGATCTGCCTTAGAAATGCTTTGTAAACTGCTGTGCGCAAAGGTGCAATATAACATGCGAGAACAGTGCACTTAGCGTGCAATGCACCCCGCGTGCTTCGCACACTCATATACACTGCAGGTAAACAAAGCATGCACTACCCACGGAGTGCTTCAGGATACTACTACAATAATAAGGTTAAAAATAGGTATGCACTGCCATTGGAATACGTATGAACTGCCTTCAAAATGCTTCGTAAAACGCAGTACGCACGGTGCAAGGCAAATTTGTATGGCAGTTCAATGACCGTGCAATGCACCCCACCTGCTATACACGGCGATGTGTACTGCCGGTGTACGTAGTATGCACTGCCTAATGTTATCTGTATCGACGTAGACTTTTGACGCGTGGGGTAGGACCTTTTCGTTTTTCTCCTACAGTGCACTGCTTGGTGAAAGATAATATGAAATGGCAGTGCACTAGGCGTGCAATTCAATCCCACCTACTGTATACACTGAGATGCACTGCTCGTTGATTGCATCGTCATACTGTCATTATAATGCCATGTACACGAGATGCACTGCGCTGAAGCTCTGTATGATCTACCTTATAAACGCTTTGTAAACTACCGTGCGCAAAGGTGCAAGATAACATGCGAGAGAAGTGCACTTAGCGTGCAATACACCCAGTGTGCTACGCACACTCATATGCACTGCAGGTAAACAAAGCATGTACTGCCCACGGAACGCTTCAGGATACTACTACAATAATAAGGTTAAAAACAGGTATGCACTGCCATTGGAATACGTATGAACTGCCTTCAAAATGCTTCGTAAAGCGTTGTACGCATGGTGCAAGACAAGTTTCTATGGCAGTTCAATGACCATGCAATGCACCCCACGTGTTATGCACAGCGATGTGCACTGGCGGTGTACGTAGTATGCACTGCATAACGTTATCTATATCGACGTAGACTTTTGACATGTGGGGTATTGTTTCAATAACGAGGACCTTTTCGTTTTTCTCCTACAGTGCACTGCTCGGTGAAAGATATTATGAAATGGCAGTGCACTGCTTGTAAACATAAAATGTACGGTCTACGGAGTTCTTCAGGATACTAATATAATGTTGGTAAACAAAGTGGAGCTCTGATATTTAGAAGGGGTGCTCTACCCCATTGACGCGGTAGAGCAGTGCATCTTCGCATCTAGAGGCAGTGCTCCTTAGTTGGGATCATATGTAAACTACGTGGCGTCAACACACTGACGGTTAACACGCGTGCATACAGCAATACATCCCAATGGACGGCTATGATTACACTGTTACTCTTTTTTCCTCTTCTTCTTCGACACTGCTCCACTTTCTCTCTCTTCCTCCACCCTAACTGCACGAGGGCAAGCAACGGCGGCAACTCCTTGGCGGCGAAAAGCTTCACCAACTCTAAGGACTACTGCTACTCCAGATTCTCGACTGGCGGTACGGCGACAAGATAGGTATCACAGATTCTCCATTCTCATCCCAGATTCGGCCTGGTGTTGTCCAAAATTCCACGAAGTATTTTCCTCTCATTCTCTATTTAGTTTGGACACGATTTTACGAGCACTAATTGAAGTTTTATTAGGGTTTTCTCAGGGGAAAAAAGCATAGATATAACGCAGACCTAAATCGCCCACAGAAGGTTCCTCGAATTTTCATCCCGAGAACAATTATTCATCGATTTCATGGCTGACGAAAATAGCGGTCATGAAGGTTCAATGCAGGTATTTTGATTATTTCTGGTCATAGTTTAGAGTGAAGCATATACTAAAAAATGTCCAACGCACATGGTTTGAAAAGTTTTGAGAATAACAAACCACGAGCAAGAAAACCACTAATCAAACTAATCTAGGGTTTCTTTCTATTTATTGTTTTTAATGTCCGTAGTGAAGTAACATTTTTCTCAACAACATGGTTGAAGTTCGAAACAATGAAATAGTTTTCAGATAAGAACTGCCAATTATAACTTCAATGAACTGCTCCTCTACCGAGTACACAGGTTAGCAGTTCAAATTTTGGTGGGAAAGTTTGCACGTTTGCTGCACCAATTTAGTAACTGAAATGCACTGCCAAGAATTTTGTTTACCTGTGTTGATTTCGTACTAGTTGATTCTTCTTGATTCATGAGCTCTTTGCTGACTATACATCTCTTGATTTATTCACTTGATTCTAGTAATTTAAATTACGTATGTGTTTAACTGTTGCTCTGTTATTAATTTTTTTTAAATAACATCATAGTGTAAAATATAAATTATAATGCATGTTTTAATTATTTCAACATAAACTTTTGAAGTTGAGTATTTGTTCATCTCATGGAACACGACGATTAACCAAGAGGAAACACAACAGTATGGATGAAAACATAGAAGCTGGGTCTGGTACTCAAGAAAACCCTAATGCTTCTCAAACTTTCATAGATAAACCTGGTTTCAAGAAGCAAAAACATGACACAGTTCACAAAGAACTAGCAGACATGAAGGATGGTTAGATCATAGTGAGAGGGTCACTTTCAGAATTACACAACTTTCTGGAAAACTATGTAACAAATGAATAGAAGATTTATTTGAGGAATCATGGCTGTGGTTTCGTAGTTGATTTCAAATTGAACGGCAACATTTCCACGAAGATGATGTTATGGCTATACAGTAAATTCAGACCTGGTTCTCTAACAATTGTTCTTGAACAAGGGGAATAGCTTGAAATAACAGAAGATGTGGTGCAAGAAATTTATGGTTTCCCAAAGATCAATATGTTTGATGCTCCACGACTTTCAAGTGACCATGATACAAGAGCTTTGCGGTGGCTGAAATAGCAACTCAGTTTGAGTGAGTCCGATAACATTATACCGAGTAAGCTATACGATCATGTGAAGAATGGTGGAACATCAGATCTGGCAGTAAAGCTCATATTTCTTGTGTTCTTCATCAAGACAACATGCGCAACGAGTAATGCATGTATAGGACGGGAGGCTGGTATGGTCATGGATCTCGACATCAAGAAAATTCAACAGATGAACCTGTCTAAAGTTCTCCTTGATAAGCTAAGGAGGGGGCTGAGAAAATATCAAGATAAGAAGGGAAATAAAAACACAGCCGAGGGTCCAGCAGCATTGCCTTTGATCTATTATTTGGACACTCGTGCACACAAGAAAGCAAACTTGACTAACCTTGCACCAAGAGTTGGTCACCTCAAATTGGAATATTTGGAGGAAATCAGATCAGATGACTGGAGCAGTAACATTAGAAGCTACGGAAGCCTTAGGGTAAGTTGTATTTATTATAAAAATCATGCTTATGTGTTCTTCTTAGAATTTTTCCGGTACATTTTTAGTCAAATAAATTTAAACTATGTTAATTATCCAAGTCAACAAAAATTAATCACTACTACGAAAAAATCTACACTAATGCAACAAAACACCTACAATAAAGAACATACCGTCTAGCTGTGTTTATTTAATTATTTTATACTGCAGGCAAGAAGTGATTATCAACTTTCAGACTTAATTAGATGTGTCAACACTACTTGCCTAGCGGTTTCTCAAAGCTCAGATGCTGCCACAGGTTCTGAAACAGCAAATACCTTTTTAACCAAAACCATAAATACAATTGCTAACAGCACTCCATTGATACAAAACATAGATGATGCAGCATCTAACCAAGAGGAGATAGTAAGCTCAATGAGATTGTTCAGTCAAGAAAGGAGGATCTGGAAGTATCTCTGGCTAGATTAAGGATTGTGAAGGTTCACCTCGTGGAAAAGAACAATATTATGGCCAAGGAGAAGGAAATGGCCATATCAAACATCATTATACACAATGCAGAGTATGAACAAGTTCTGGCAAACATGGACCAAATGGAGGAAGTGCATGAAGCAGATAAACCAGAGAAGGTGGTTCTAAAAGAATCTACTGAACCCTCTTCATCTAAACCAGAAGCAGATTCAAGTGAGGAGCACCCAGTCGTACATGCTGAAGACTCCGCCAAACCATCATTGAGTACACCTGGCATAGACGTCAATGAACTGATCAATGACCAGACAACGGCATTAAGTAAAGGATCTAAAGAAGTTGTGGACGATGGAAAAATAGAATATAGCGACCAGAGAATGAATAATGCTAGTACAGCTCAAATTACACATGAGATTGCGGCAGACTACATGCCTTGTTCTGGTACAACAGATACAAATGTACATGATACAGATCTGATAGATAACATGGAGGTTGTTAACAACGAGAGACAACTTGAATATGGTAATGATAAAGTTGATGTCTGCGTGCCTCAGTTATGCACAGTTTTAGTTACAACCACAAGGAACCAGGATCATGATGTGGAATAGGATGAAACAGGAGTAGAGAAGCAGGCAGGACAAGTAGAAGACAAAACCAATATCAACGCTGAATATTCAATGACAAGTGATCATCTGGAAGAACTGTCAGATGCATCAAATGTTATTGAAACAACTAAA
Organism: Avena insularis; assembly: GCA_023614405.1. NCBI lineage: Eukaryota > Viridiplantae > Streptophyta > Magnoliopsida > Poales > Poaceae > Avena > Avena insularis. Next base: position 235,290 of record JAJUPC010000450.1, read on the forward strand.
ATACCAAGAATCGCAAACACCGGGCGCTCGCAGCTACAACACCTGTTGGGTCTGTCGAGCAAAACACTGAAGATAATTCCACCTCACATGCTGAATACACCACCATACCATCATCAAGTAAACCTGGCACAGAAGTTGCTGAACTTATCCGTGGGCAGTCAGAAGCACTTGTTGACGGAGGAATGAAAGAAGACAACAACCAGAGAATGAATGATCCCAGTGATACAATAATTACACATGTTACATTTGTGGGGCAAAAGATTGATGACAACGCAGATGGTATTCTGGGTGAGCAGGAAAGACACAATGAAGAAAAAGAAGATGACTTATGCAGCATGGATAATAATATTATACAAGATGAAGCAATGAGGAATCTTGATGATAGACTGCCATATGACAACGAAAAGAATCACACACCTGAACATCAAGCAGAACCAGAAGCATCTTCTTTTGAAAATACCTCAATGCTAGATGAAGAAATGATAATTATCGATGGCATGAAAGATTTCAACGCCGTTGATAGTAAGGATCAATTTAATTGGCAGGGAGTTCAATTTAATGAAACCATGCCATACCAACAGGTTATCTATCTTTTAGATCTTACCAACGATATTTATTCTTTTTATTTCTACGTATAATTATAAACATTATATTATGCTATCTGATCACTTTTATAATTTAATCAGAAACCTGCATAGACGACGGTAAGAACATAGCAAACCCAGACCTTGATGCCGAAGTAGATTGTTGGATTACTGACGGCAATGCTTCTACAAATTTACATGGTTGTAATCTCCAAGAAGGTAAGTATAGTTATAGTGAATAGATATTTTGTCAAAAAAAGGTTTACCTGTGAATAACTGAAAAAAAACATTTAAATTTTTTGAATAACTATCTACATTGTTATTACAAATAACCATGATGATATCAATATGTTTCTACTCATGGAACATGCACACAGTAGTACCTGTTCGCGATGTGGCGCCTTTCAACCAAGGTGATTTTTACAAACAAAAATAGTAATAAGGAAAACATTCTAATCCTACGTAAAGGAAATAACACAGTTTATCACAAAGTTGCAGAGGAGGAAGCACACGAAGACTGGCAGATTACTAGTCAAAAGTTTCACAGTATGATGTTGAGATTCCACACTCCAGAAATACCGCAAAGGTAATTTTTTCAAGAAAAAATTATATATGGTAATCTAACATATATTAGTATTGCTATAATATACTGAAATTTATTATCAAACTAACTTATTCACAATAATTCATGCAAGTCATACATTTTTATAAAAAGAAAAGGAGGAAAAATAGTAACTGTAGGAGAAATTGCAGATTCATTCTGTGATAGAGGAACTATACAAAAAAATGTTCTCGATTTTGTTGTAGATTATCTTGCAATTTCTAAAGCAGAACATGGAACGAAATGCTTTGGTCCTAACATAGGGGCAAGCTCACAAAACTAGTATATCATATATAATGTTAATAAATATGTTTAAATATATTTCAACATAACCTTGTTGTTCATGCAAAAAATAAAAAAATAAACTTTTTTTCAATTCTTGAAATGATAGTAAACAATGTAAGCTTGTTATAGGTATTTTTGACTGCTGATGTCAACCAAATTCCACAAAAGACAAGGAATCTATTTTCGGCTCAAGGAGAAGACACGTTACCGGCATATAATTTTGTAAGTTGAATTTTTCCAAACAATAGTGAATAATCTTCAAGTAATATATCTCTGAAATTTTACATTTAATTGTTTACATATTACATAATTAGTAATGATAGCTATCATTTTTATAGGTAATGATTACTATACCAGACGCCACGTATGCATATAAGAATCGAGTGAAACATCACTACTTCTTATTTATAATTGATTTCGTATCAAGGATGATGAGAATACTGGACTCAGGAAGAAATCCAGACGATGAGAGTTTGCAAACAATAGCTATCAAAGTCGCAAACAATATTAAAAATTTATGGTTTAATGGGTTCAGTCAAGAGCATCAAGAATTAATGAGCTTCGGCATTGAGTTTGGTGATATGCCAAAACATATCAATGTGTAAGCACTAACTGCTCCCCTTGTTTTTAAATTTAGATATATCAATTTATGTTTTAGAATTAATTGATAATTTATTATTACATTTTATTCAATTCCCAGTGAAGACGGTACCTTCATAATGCTACAAGCGATGGAAACCACAGTAATAGATTCTTACACAGAATTTACAGCAGAAGACATGCCTATTATTCGCAACCTGTGGTTCTATAGAATGTTCAACGAAATGGAAAACACCAATATACTGTTGAATGGATTGACTACAAATACCGAAGGTATGTTGCGTTATAATGTAACAATAATATAATAACAATTAGAAGTTCAATTTATACAATTAGAATCATGATGTATGTAGACTAACAACATGCTTTTGATTTTGTTTTGTAGGAATTCCTGAACTGGATTCGAGTACAGATGCAAAACAAAACACTGTCATGCAGTCTCTTGAGTCAGCGACTAAAGAAACAAAGAGATTGCTGATTGACGAAAGGAGTATAGCTCAACTCCATTTCACAGACATGGAAGTACTCAGATTGGCTAAGGACATTGAAAATGAACCAGTGAGGACATTGGAAAAAAAAGATCAAGAAGAGCAGAAAGCCAAAACCCTTGGCCATGATATCAACAATGTCTCTAGAAAAGGGTGAAACATCCGGAAGAGTAACTAGAAACAAAAAAACCAGGGATGAAACACTTGTGGTGAAAATGTCGCAATGTGAATCTATTACAACACTACCAGAAACATCGAGCATGCCATCAAGGCCGGTCGGCAAGGTCAAAATAGCTTTCCAGTTTTCAAGCATGTCCCTTTTAAATACAAGAAGCACGCAGCCGCTGCTCGAAAGGCTATCTTGGATGAAAGTTTTCAAGATAAATATGCTGAGTAAGACATAATATAGAGTTGTGTTTGCATATAATGTTGTTCTAAAAAAATACATATTTTAGATCTTTCATTTAAAACACTCTCGCAAGGGCGCCCTTTTCTAGCGTTTTCGTTTAAAACATTCACATATAAAAGTAATAGATAGTATGCTAACCTTTCACTGTTCCAAGGATAAAAGCTTAAATGCATCAAGATTTGTTAAATTTTATAATAAAAGGTTAAAAACAATTACAATTTTGGAAAATAAGTATTAGTACTTGCTTTACCATAATAATTTGCAGTAATGACAACAATCTTTTTTTATCTGTTACAGGAAAAACATTATTCGGATTCGAAGAATAGAATCTGGAGTAATGATGGAAGCAGAATGGACAGGCCGAGATCTGAAAAACAATCTTAAACAAGGAGGGATGGCTGACAATCAATTGGTTCAGCATTACATAGACATATTCATGATAAGCAATTCCTGCAAAGGCTTTGTGGACAGAGGCAAAAGATTCATATGCGACCTTTCTGTCTCTGCGCTGACGGAATTCGAGAAGGAAAACTGGATCTGCACAGAACAACGTGTGAATCAATTCAAATCATTGATGAAAATTTTTAAACCAGACATGGCAAAACTGGTAAGTTTCTCTAAATTTTCAAAACATCTATTTCGAAGAGGATTATACAATAAATTTCGAGAGCTTACTATTAATGAAATAAACTTTTATGTTAATGGACATACTGTTATGTATTCATTGCAGATTGAAATACCTGTTGTCTACAGCTCTCACTTTACAGTTTACTCCCTCAACATGTATATCAGTTGAGGTCGACTTGACATAATTGACTCAAGGAAATACACCAAGGATTACTTGTTTAAAACAAGAGCAGAATATCACAACAACGTTGGACCAATCATGGTTAGAACATTACTTTCATATTAATCTTCCAACTGGACTATTTAGAATACTGATCAATAAATGTTACATTTCATGAAAACAGCTTAAAAGAATAGATGAACTTCTTAAAGCGGCATATCCTAGTCACAATTTTCCAGAATTCGCAGAGAAGTTCAACGAAGCAAAGTTCCCTAGGTGTCCAAAGCAAACAGAGAATGAGTGTGCTTACTCGATCCTAAGAAGTATACAGTGGTACAATGGAGACACGATAAAATGCAACCTAGAAGAGGTAAGTCGTGTTGTTTATGTTACAATATAATCTGCTTCCTATTTTTTTATTGGCAACATACGTTCAAAACATACCGATTTCCTGATTGTTGAACAGTTCTCCCCTTCCGCAATGAGAGAAGTATTTAACTACAAGATGGTATACGGGATAGAAAATGATCTACTTGATGAACTTCCTGAAGAATTGAGAGCATTTAGACCTACAGTCAAAGAGAAGGACATCCACGACTGAAGATGGTCATTAGATTGATACTTGTAATAATATTAATACATTAGGTTGTTCAGTAAATCTATGTAAATAAAATATTTCTTATATTTAAGATGTTTGTATGTATCAATATGCTAATAATACAGACAACTAATATATGCACTTTGAATGTACATGGACAGGCTCTGCGTGTGTATGGCGTATGCACTGCTATCCTATTTGCATAAAATACATGTGCCCACGGTGTATGGCATATGCACTGCACTAAACATGCATTACACTGCACCTACAATACAATACAAACACAAACGAACTGCCTGTGAAGGAGGTATGCACTGCCTTACTATGGTCCGTAAAATTACTGTGCGTACGGTGCCAGTTAACGTGCCGAGGTAGTACACTGACCGTGCAATGCATTGCTCACCCAATACACATTGAATTGAAACTGCCTGTGCACTACGTATGCTCTGCGTTATTATGGTCCCCGACTGAAGTTGTTGTGAGAAACATTCAGCAAAAGGTGCCACGGCAATGCATTGATCATGAACTGCACACTAACTACAATGCATAGTGACACGCACAGCCTGTGAAGCCGATAGTACACTGCGATCCTAATATGCAAAATAAGATGCCACGGCAGAGCAATAAACGTGCAATGCACTGCATCTGAAACAAATAGTGATACGAACTGCCTCCAACATAAATATGCACTGAGGTTCTATGCTTCATAAAGCTGCCTTGCGAACGGAAAAAAAGGTGCCGTGGCAGTGTAGTGACCGTGCAAAACACTTCACCTACAGCGCACTACACCTGTACATGCAATACTATGCACATAATAAATAAGTATGCACCGCGTTCCTATGGTTCGTAAAGGTACCGTGCGTCTGGTTCAAAATAAGGCGCCAAGGCAGAGCAATAACCCTGCAATGTGCACTGCACCTAAAATTTGAAGTACCACGCACTACTCCTGTAACAAATACTGACATCCACTGCCTCCGAAATAACTATGCACTACGGTGCTATGCTTCTTAAAGCAGCTTTGCGATCTGTGTAAGATAAGGACCCGCGGCAGTGCACTGACCGTGCAATACACTGCACCTGGAGCGCACTACACCTGACAAATAAGTATGCACTACGCTCTTATGCTTAGTTAAATTACCGTGAGTATGGAGCAAAATAAGGGGCCAAGGTAGAGACATAACCGTGTATTGAACTGCAACTAAAATGTACAGTACCACGCACTGCTTGTACAAACATTGAAACAGCAGTACCAGCGATCGCATTCCGCCTTTCTCAGACCGCCTATCCTATCTACCGATAACTGCATAAAACGGAAGTACACAAAGGGTTTCGTTGAAATAATTAGCATTATAGTATCTTTCTATAAAACGAAGCGATGCAACCTATCCATTTAAGTACTCCTTTTCCAAATTTCTCTAAAGCTCGTTCCCGTTTCTGGCGCCGCCAAGAAACCAACTCCTAGCCGAACTTCTGCCGCAGCCTTCAACAAAAGATCATCAATTCACCACTCCTGCGTCTTTGGTAAGAAAACAACATCGTTTATTTTTTTAGCAAATCGTTTACATTGTACAAACATTAGCAAAAAATTACTAGATTAACCCTACTTATTAGTTCCAGTCTAAACGAACCATATCTACAGAATCAGATTATTAGAAGCAGCATAATTACAAAATATAAGAAAAAGTCCAGGCACAAATTATAATTATTTTATATGTGTATAGAGATTTAATAACACACAACTATTTTTATTGCAGAAGAAATGGCGCCATGTCAAGTTTGTTTCAGTCACTGTGGTCAAAATTTAGGACATTCAGGCTCGGAATTCATTGTTTGTCTTGTAGAAGGCCAGTTCGAGCATTCAGTGGTATGTATACACTATGTTTCAATATGTATAAATCCATTTCTTAATATTGGTTAACATAATAGTCCTCTCCTTCACTAAATCATTCCACAGACTATACCATGCAATGTAAGGTTGCAATTCAATGGCATAACAGAACTTGGAGTGGAATTCAAAACTCTTGGAAGAACATATTATGTTGAAGTCCACAAACAACGCACAATTACTCGCATTACCGGTCTAGGTTGGACAAGGTTTGTCACAGAGAATAGGATCGGCGCAGGAGGACACCTATTCTTTTCATTGGGAGCTCTAGGTCCAAAGATCACTGTGATATATTTTGATTCTGAAGAAGATAACAACAGCAGTGATGATGAAAACAGTAATGTCCAAGTGCTTAATTCTATAATTTTTTCCAAGACATGCACCCTTACAGATTCTGAGAAAAATTACTTATTCGATATCTTCCCCTCGGCCAATTCATTTGTAGGGTTGCCATTTGTGACTCGTTTGACAAAAACAAACATTAAACAACACAATATGGTATGTTTCTAAATTTAACTTTATTTATTTGTTTATTGACTTCACATTGGTTTATTACATTCATAATGTTATTCCTAAAAAACGTCTTCCTTCTATTGCAACTCAGAAACTACCATTGAAGTTCATTTCTACACTTGGAATTGCTAAAGAAGGTCTCGTTGGAGTACGCTTAGGAGCTAGTGGTAATGTTAACACCATGGCGTACAAAACAACAAAAGATGGCCGCATCTCATTCAACAAATACGCATGGAAGAACTTCGTTGAAACTACAAATCTCAGTGTTGGACAAGCAATACTGATTACTGCGAAAAAATATTCACAGCTTAACCCTGAAATGATGTTTGTCATGAACATCACTATTCATAGTAGCCGGCCATTAGCAGAGTCGTCAGAATCAAACTCCGATTGATAATTTGCTTATTTCCTATGTCTGTTAAGAATATGTACTTGTTTATCTATTATGTCTATTTAGAATTTGCAATGTACTGAAACGAAAAGTTTGTGTCCTGCTGTTATCTCGTAATACTATTATCAGTGCTTTAACTAAGCACTGACTGTTATAAATTCTATGTGGAATCAAATTACAAGAATATAAACAATAGACATTGTGCTCATAGAGATTTGACTAGTGCAGAATATACATATTTAACATGAACATATTGTAATTACAATGGAAAAATAATATTAGATTAAATAATGATTATCTGCTATAAGTGTGTAGCCATACAATGGAAAAATATGTAACTCAAGCGGTACATGTACAAACCAAGTTTTCAAAGAACTGCAACATCTACACTAATAGTTTATCCCAATAAGGCCCACCAGACGGAAACCCTAGAACAACCAAGGAATTGTATATAAAGACATATAACGACCACACCTAGTCTCACACAGCTCAGAAGCCGCCACCTTCCATTTTGTAGCATGCTAAGCGGGTCGATGAAAATATACATGCTTATAGATGGAATCATAGGTCCAAGAAATATTAGATACAAATCAAATTGTTCAACTAAAGGTGAAGCCAACCAGAGAATTACATATAGGAAGGGATCTACCAATTCAACAACAAATCAATATCCTCAAGTGCATCTGCCATGCCCAAGTCGTTTTACACAACCAAGGTACTACTTTATGTATAAGTTTACTATACAATAGCGATATACAGAAGTTAATATGCTATAGATTTATACTAATATTGGTGTATGAGACAAATACCTAACACTGCTAAAAAATCTAAAAATAGGTACATTATTTCGGTCACACTGTATAAGAAATCCTTTGTACGAGAGGGATATCAGCATGCTTGCAAACCCATACCTTGAATACCGAGGTGAGAGTTTTACCTAGTAAGAACAAATAACTGAAAACTCAAAAAATATAACTCATATGCTTAAACTAATATATGTGTTTTCTACCTTTGTCTCTACAGGGTGCAGCATATTGCAGCATGTCACAATTTGTTCTGCAGTCTGTTGCTATTGTAATGTTTTGGTGCACTGCATAAGATATATTTTTAATTAAGAGTGTCTTATACAGTGTGACCGAATATCACATGAAGGTGACGACGATTGGACTACATTATGTACAAATCAAGAATATTAGTCTGAAATACTTCGACCGCAATAGAAACAACGAACTAATGTGCTACCACTGTGTATTATAACTGCACTACAGTTATATTCATATATGCCATGCTCTCTGTAATGCTACGCGCAGCCTAGTTTAATTTCGAAGCACTGTAACTGCACTTGTTATCCCGTGTGCACTACCTTATAAATAAATTACTTGCAGTCATATAGAAAACTGCTTTCGCTTATCCTGCAGGAACACCTCTTTACTTTTGATGAAGTACCCTATTTTTCCTTAGTGCACTGCATTACCTAAAAGTTACAGTGCACTACAAGTGTACACTGGTTTAGATAAGAACCACTGAGCTTCTACACTACATGCACTGCCTGTGAAACCAATTAACCGTGGTGTTCTACCAACAAAAACAAATATGCAACGACCGTGTAATCTTCCTACACTGCCATAATTTAAATATATGCACCGCGCCGCGAGTTGATCCTGCCAAATTAGTATACTATGAGGCACTGCCATATTTAACCCTCGCGTGCACTGCCCTATGTGCACTTCCCGTATAGTCATATAGAAAACTGCTTTCTACACGGATAGACACCTATGTACTTTCGAAAAACTGCCCTATGTACTCTAAGTGCACTGCCCGTATAGTCGTATAGAAAACTGCTTTCTACACGGATACAAGCCTATGTTCTTTCGAAGAACTGCCCTATTTCTCCAGAGTGCACTGCCCTTAATTCGACAATTGAACTGCTCTATGTAATGCTGCAGGTAAACTGGTTTCTCTTCGAAGCACTGCGCTTTCTCAGGCACATGCACTGCCTAACCTAGAAACTATACTAGCCCCTAACGAATGCGGGACGACCCCGCACTCTAAGTGCACTACCCGTATAGTCATATAGAAAACAGCTTTCTACACGAATAGACACCTATGTACTGGAAAACTTTTGAAAATTTATCCTTATTTCAAGGCACTTCCCTTAATTCCACAATTGCCTTTGCTCTATGTAATGCAGGTACAGCACCGGTTTCTCTTTGCATGCACTGCCTAACCTAGAAACTATACTAGCCCCTAACGAATGCGGGACGACCCCGCACTCTAAGTGCACTGCCCTTATAGTCATATAGAAAACTGCTTTCTACACGGATAGACACCTATGTACTTTGGAAAAACTGCCCTATTTATCCTGCGTGCACTGACCTTATTTCAACAATTGCACTGCTCTTTGTAATGCTGCAGGTACACTGGTTTCTCTTTGAAGCACTGCGCTTCCTCAGGCACATGCACTGCCTAACCTAGAAACTATACTAGCCCCTAACGAATGCGGGATGACCCTGCACTCTAAGTGCACTGCCCATATAGTCATATAGAAAACTACTTTCTACACGGATAGACACCTATGTACTTTGGAAAAACTGCCATATTTATCCTGCGTGCACTGACCTTAATTCCACAATTGCACTACTCTTTGTAATGTTGCAGGTACACTGGTTTCTCTTCGAAGCACTGCGCTTACTTAGGCACATGCACTGCCTAACCTAGAAACTATACTAGCCCATAACGAATGCAGGACGACCCTGCACTCTAAGTGCACAGCCCTTATAGTCATATAGAAAACTGCTTTCTACACGGATACAAACCTATGTACTTTGGAAAAACTGCCCTATTTATCCTCCGTGCACCCTATTTATTTCACAATTTCTACTCTACTCTTTGCTAATACACTTGCTTCTTTTCTCTTCGATGCACTGTGCTTCCTCAGGCACATGCACTGCCTAACCTAGAAACTATACTAGCCCCTAACGAATGCGGGACGACCCTGCACTCTAAGTGCACTGCCCGTATAGTCATATAGAAAACTGCTTTCTACACGGATAGACACCTATGTACTTTGGAAAAACTGCCCTATTTATCCTGCGTGCACTGCCCTTAATTCCACAATTGCACTGCTCTATGTAATGCTGCAGGTACACTGGTTTCTCTTCGAAGCACTGCGCTTCCTCAGGCACATGCACTGCCTAACCTAGAAACTATACTAGCCCCTAACGAATGCGGGACGACCCTGCACTCTAAGTGCACTGCCCGTATAGTCATATAGAAAACCGCTTACTACACGGATAGACACCTATGTACTTTGGAAAAACTTCCCTATTTATCCTGCGTGCACTGCCCTTAATTCCACAATTGCACTGCTCTTTGTAATGCTGCAGTACACGGTTTCTTCGAAGCATTGCGCTTCCTCAGGCACATGCACTGCCTAACCTAGAAACTATACTAGCCCCTAACGAATGCGGGACGACCCTGCACTCTAAGTGCACTGCCCGTATAGTCATATAGAAAACTGCTTTCTACACGGATAGACACCTATGTACTTTGGAAAAACTGCCCTATTTATCCTGCGTGCACTGCCCCTATTTCGACAATTGAACTGCTCTATGTAATGCTGCAGGTACACTGGTTTCTCTTCGATGCACTGCGCTTCCTCAGGCACATGCACTGCCTAACCTAGAAACTATACTATCCCCTAATGAATGCGGGAAGACCTTGCACTCTAAGTGCACTGCCCGTATAGTCATATAGAAAACTGCTTTCTACACGGATAGACACCTATGTACTTTGGAAAAACTGCCATATTTATCCTGCGTGCACTGACCTTAATTCCACAATTGCACTGCTCTTTGTAATGCTGCAGGTACACTGGTTTCTCTTCGAAGCACTGCGCTTCCTCAGGCACATGCACTGCCTAACCTAGAAACTATACTAGCCCCTAACGAATGCGGGACGACCCCGCACTCTAAGTGCACTGCCCGTATAGTCATATAGAAAACTGCTTTCTACACGGATAGACACCTATGTACTTTGGAAAAACTGCCCTATTTATCCTGCGTGCACTGACCTTAATTCCACAATTGCACTACTCTTTCTAATGTTGCAGGTACACTGGTTTCTCTTCGAAGCACTGCGCTTCCTCAGGAACATGCACTGCCTAACCTAGAAACTTTACTAGCCCCTAACGAATGCGGGACGACCCCGCACTCTAACTACACTACTCGTATAGTCATATAGAAAACTGCTTTCTACACGAATAGACACCTATGTACTTTGGAAAAACTGCAATATTTATCCTGCGTGCACTTCCCTTAATTCCACAATTGCACTGCTCTATGTAATGCAGCAGGTACACTGGTTTCTCTTTGAAGCACTGCGCTTCCTCAGGCACATGCACTGCCTAACCTAGAAACTATACTAGCCCCTAACGAATGCGGGACGACCCCGCACTCTAAGTGCACTGCCCTTATAGTCATATAGAAAACTGCTTTCTACACGGATAGACACCTATGTACTTTGGAAAAACTGCCCTATTTATCCTCAAGGCAATCGACCTTATTTCAACAATTGCACTGCTCTTTGTAATGCTGCAGGTACACTGGTTTCTCTTTGAAGCACTACGCTTCCTCAGGCACATGCACTGCCTAACCTAGAAACTATACTAGCCCCTAACGAATGCGGGATGACCCTGCACTCTAAGTGCACTGCCCATATAGTCATATAGAAAACTACTTTCTACACGGATAGACACCTATGTACTCTGGAAAAACTGCCATATTTATCCTGCGTGCACTGACCTTAATTCCACATTTGCACTACTCTTTGTAATGTTGCAGAACACCGTTTCTTCAAGCTTGAAGCACAAGCATTAGGCACATGCACTGCCTAACCTAGAAACTATACTAGCCCATAACGAATGCAGGACGACCCTGCACTCTAAGTGCACAGCCCTTATAGTCATATAGAAAACTGCTTTCTACACGGATACAAACCTATGTACTTTGGAAAAACTGCCCTATTTATCCTCCGTACACTGCCTCTATTTCGACAATTTCTACTCTTTGTAATGCTGCAGGTACACTTGCTTCTCTTCGATGCACTGTGCTTCCTCAGGCACATGCACTGCCTAACCTAGAAACTATACTAACCCCTAACAAATGCGGGACGGCCCCGCACTCTAAGTGCACTGCCCGTATAGTCATATAGAAAACTGTTTTCTACACGGATAGACACCTATGTACTTTGGAAAAACTTCCCTATTTATCTTGCGTGCACTGCCCTTAATTCCACAATTGCACTGCTCTATGTAATGCTGCAGGTACACTTGTTTCTTTTCGAAGCACTGCGCTTCCTCTGGCACATGCACTGCCTAACCTAGAAACTATACTAGCCCCTAACGAATGCGGGACGACCCTGCACTCTAAGTGCACTGCCCGTATAGTCATATAGGAAACTGCTTTCTACACGGATAGACACCTATGTACTTTGGAAAAACTGCCATATTTATCCTGCGTGCACTGACCTTAATTCCACAATTGCACTACTCTTTCTAATGCTGCAGGTACACTGGTTTCTCTTCGAAGCACTGTGCTTCCTCAGGCACATGCACTGCCTAACCTAGAAACTTTACTAGCCCCTAACGAATGCGGGACGACCCCGCACTCTAAGTGCACTGCCCGTATAGTCATATAGAAAACTGCTTTCTACACGGATAGACACCTATGTACTTTGGAAAAACTTCCCTATTTATCCTGCGTGCAGTGCCCTTAATTCCACAATTTCTTTGCTCTTTGTAATGCTGCAGGTACACTGGTTTCTCTTCGATGCCTGCGCTTTGTCAGGCACATGCACTGCCTAACCTAGAAACTATACTAGCCCCTAACGAATGTGGGATGACTCTGCACTCTAAGTGCACTGCCCGTATAGTCATATAGAAAACTGCTTTCTACACGGATACAAACCTATGTACTTTGGAAAAACTTCCCTATTTATCTTGCGTGCACTGCCCTTAATTCCACAATTGCACTGCTCTATGTAATGCTGCAGGTACACTTGTTTCTTTTCGAAGCACTACGCTTCCTCTGGCACATGCACTGCCTAACCTAGAAACTATACTAGCCCCTAACGAATGCGGGACGACCCTGCACTCTAAGTGCACTGCCCGTATAGTCATATAGGAAACTGCTTTCTACACGGATAGACACCTATGTACTTTGGAAAAACTACCATATTTATCCTGCGTGCACTGACCTTAATTCCACAATTGCACTACTCTTTCTAATGCTGCAGGTACACTGGTTTCTCTTCGAAGCACTGCGCTTCCTCAGGCACATGCACTGCCTAACCTAGAAACTATACTAGCCCCTAACGAATGTGGGACGACCCTGCACTCTAAGTGCACTGCCCGTATAGTCATATAGAAAACTGCTTTCTACACGGATAGACACGTATGTACTTTCGAATAACTGCCCTATTTATCCTGCGTGCACTGACCTTATTTCAACAATTCTCTGCTCTTTGTAATGCTGCAGGTACACTGGTTTCTCTTCGATGCTTGCGCTTTCTCAGGCACATGCACTGCCTAACCTAGAAACTATACTAGCCCCTAACGAATGTGGGATGACCCTGCACTCTAAGTGCACTGCCCATATAGTCATATAGAAAACTGCTTTCTACACGGATACAAACCTATGTACTTTGGAAAAAATGCCCTATTTATCCTGCGTGCACTGCCCCTATTTCGACAATTGCACTGCTCTATGTAATGCTGCAGGTACACTGGTTTCTCTTCGAAGCACCGCGCTTCCTCAGGCACATGCACTGCCTAACCTAGAAACTATACTAGCCCCTAACGAATGCGGGACGACCCCGCACTCTAAGTGCACTGCCCGTATAGTCATATAGAAAACCGCTTTCTACACGGATAGACACCTATGTACTTTGGAAAAACTGCCCTATTTATCCTGCTTGCACTGCCCTTAATTCCACAATTGCACTGATCTATGTAATGCTGCAGGTACACTGGTTTCTCTTCGAAGCAGTGCGCTTCCTCAGGCACATGCACTGCCTAACCTAGAAACTATACTATCCCCTAATGTATGCGGGACGACCCTGCACTCTAAGTGCACTCCCCGTATAGTCATATAGAAAACTGCTTTCTACACAGATAGACACCTATGTACTTTGGAAAAACTGCCCTATTTATCCTGCGTGCACTGCCCCTATTTTGACAATTGAACTGCTCTATGTAATGCTGCAGGTACACTGGTTTCTCTTCGATGCACTGCGCTTCCTCAGGCACATGCACTACCTAACCTAGAAACTATACTAGCCCCTAACGAATGCGGGACGACCCCGCACTCTAAGTGCACTGCCCGTAGTCATATAGAAAACTGCTTTCTACACGGATAAACACCTATGTACTTTGGAAAAACTTCCCTATTTATCCTGCGTGCAGTGCCCTTAATTCCACAATTGCACTGCTCTAGGTAATGCTGCAGGTACACTGGTTTCTCTTCGAAGCACTGCGCTTCCTCAGGCACATGCACTGCCTAACCTAGAAACTATACTAGCCCCTAACGAATGCGGGACGACCCTGCACTCTAAGTGCACTGCCCGTATAGTCATATAGAAAACTGCTTTCTACACGGATAGACACGTATGTAGTTTCGAATAACTGCCCTATTTATCCTGCGTGCACTGACCTTATTTCAACAATTGCACTGCTCTTTGTAATGATGTAGGTACACTGGTTTCTCTTCGATGCACTGCGCTTTCTCAGGCACATGCACTGCCTAACCTAGAAACTATACTAGCCCCTAACGAATGTGGGATGACCCTGCACTCGAAGTGCACTGCCCATATAGTCATATCGATAACTGCTTTCTACACGGATACAAACCTATGTACTTTGGAAAAAATGCCCTATTTATCCTGCGTGCACTGCCCCTATTTCGACAATTGCACTGCTCTATGTAATGCTGCAGGTACACTGGTTTCTCTTCGAAGCACCGCGCTTCCTCAGGCACATGCACTGCCTAACCTAGAAACTATACTAGCCCCTAACGAATGCGGGAGGACCCCGCACTCTAAGTGCACTGCCCGTATAGTCATATAGAAAACCGCTTTCTACACGGATAGACACCTATGTACTTTGGAAAAACTTCCCTATTTATCCTGCTTGCACTGCCCTTAATTCCAAAATTGCACTGATCTATGTAATGCTGCAGGTACACTGGTTTCTCTTCGAAGCAGTGCGCTTCCTCAGGCACATGCACTGCCTAACCTAGAAACTATACTATCCCCTAATGAATGCGGGACGACCCTGCACTCTAAGTGCACTCCCCGTATAGTCATATAGAAAACTGCTTTCTACACGGATAGACACCTATGTACTTTGGAAAAACTGCCCTATTTATCCTGCGTGCACTGCCCCTATTTCGACAATTGAACTGCTCTATGTAATGCTGCAGGTGCACTGGTTTCTCTTCGATGCACTGCGCTTCCTCAGGCACATGCACTACCTAACCTAGAAACTATACTAGCCCCTAACGAATGCGGGACGACCCCGCACTCTAAGTGCACTGCCCGTATAGTCATATAGAAAACTGCTTTCTACACGGATAGACACCTATGTACTTTGGAAAAACTTCCCTATTTATCCTGCGTGCAGTGCCCTTAATTCCACAATTGCACTGCTCTATGTAATGCTGCAGGTACACTGGTTTCTCTTCGAAGCACTGCGCTTCCTCAGGCACATGCACTGCCTAACCTAGAAACTATACTAGCCCCTAACGAATGCGGGACGACCCTGCACTCTAAGTGCACTGCCCGTATAGTCATATAGGAAACTGCTTTCTACACGGATAGACACCTATGTACTTTGGAAAAACTGCCATATTTATCCTGCGTGCACTGACCTTAATTCCACAATTGCACTACTCTTTCTAATGCTGCAGGTACACTGGTTTCTCTTCGAAGCACTGCGCTTCCTCAGGCACATGCACTGCCTAACCTAGAAACTATACTAGCCCCTAACGAATGCGGGACGACCCTGCACTCTAAGTGCACTGCCCGTATAGTCATATAGAAAACTGCTTTCTACACGGATAGACACGTATGTAGTTTCGAATAACTTCCCTATTTATACTGCGTGCACTGACCTTATTTCAACAATTGCACTGCTCTTTGTAATGCTGCAGGTACACTGGTTTCTCTTTGATGCACTGCGCTTTCTCAGGCACATGCACTGCCTGACCTAGAAACTATACTAGCCCCTAACGAATGTGGGATGACCCTGCACTCTAAGTGCACTGCCCGTATAGTCATATAGAAAACTGCTTTCTACACGGATACAAACCTATGTACTTTGGAAAAACTGCCCTATTTATCCTGCGTGCACTGCCCCTATTTCGACAATTGCACTGCTCTATGTAATGCTGCAGGTACACTGGTTTCTTCAAGCAAGGCTTCCTCAGGCACATGCACTGCCTAACCTAGAAACTATACTAGCCCCTAACGAATGCGGGAGGACCCCGCACTCTAAGTGCACTGCCCGTATAGTCATATAGAAAACCGCTTTCTACACGGATAGACACCTATGTACTTTGGAAAAACTGCCCTATTTATCCTGCTTGCACTGCCCTTAATTCCACAATTGCACTGATCTATGTAATGCTGCAGGTACACTGGTTTCTCTTCGAAGCAGTGCGCTTCCTCAGGCACATGCACTGCCTAACCTAGAAACTATACTAGCCCCTAACGAATGCGGGACGACCCTGCACTCTAAGTGCACTCCCCGTATAGTCATATAGAAAACTGCTTTCTACACGGATAGACACCTATGTACTTTGGAAAAACTGCCCTATTTATCCTGCGTGCACTGCCCCTATTTCGACAATTGAACTGCTCTATGTAATGCTGCAGGTGCACTGGTTTCTCTTCGATGCACTGCGCTTCCTCAGGCACATGCACTACCTAACCTAGAAACTATACTAGCCCCTAACGAATGCGGGACGACCCCGCACTCTAAGTGCACTGCCCGTATAGTCATATAGAAAACTGTTTTCTACACGGATAGACACCTATGTACTTTGGAAAAACTTCCCTATTTATCTTGCGTGCACTGCCCTTAATTCCACAATTGCACTGCTCTATGTAATGCTGCAGGTACACTTGTTTCTTTTCGAAGCACTGCGCTTCCTCTGGCACATGCACTGCCTAACCTAGAAACTATACTAGCCCCTAACGAATGCGGGACGACCCCGCACTCTAAGTGCACTGCCCGTATAGTCATATAGAAAACTGCTTTCTACACGGATAGACACCTATGTACTTTGGAAAAACTGCCATATTTATCCTGCGTGCACTGACCTTAATTCCACAATTGCACTACTCTTTCTAATGCTGCAGGTACACTGGTTTCTCTTCGAAGCACTGCGCTTCCTCAGGCACATGCACTGCCTAACCTAGAAACTTTACTAGCCCCTAACGAATGCGGGACGACCCCGCACTCTAAGTGCACTGCCCGTATAGTCATATAGAAAACTGCTTTCTACACGGATAGACACCTATGTACTTTCGAAAAACTTCCCTATTTATCCTGCGTGCGGTGCCCTTAATTCCACAATTGCTCTGGTCTTTGTAATGCTGCAGGTACACTGGTTTCTCCTCGATGCATGCGCTTTGTCAGGCACATGCACTGCCTAACCTAGAAACTATACTAGCCCCTAACGAATGTGGGATGAAGATCACTCTAAGTGCACCGCAGTATAGTCATATAGAAAACTGCTTTCTACACGGATAGACACCTATGTACTTTGGAAAAACTGCCCTATTTATCCTGCGTGCACTGCCCTTAAGTCCACAATTGCACTGCTCTATGTAATGCTGCAGGTACACTGGTTTCTCTTCGAAGCACTGCGCTTCCTCATGCAGATGCAACTTCCTAACCTAGAAACTATACTAGCCCCTAACGAATGCGGGACGACCCCGCACTCTAAATGCACTGCCCGTATAGTCATATAGAAAACCGCTTTCTACACGGATAGACACCAATGTACTTTGGAAAAACTGCCCTATTTATCCTGCTTGCACTGCCCTTAATTCTACAATTGCACTGATCTATGTAATGCTGCATGTACACTGGTTTCTCTTCGAAGCAGGCGCTTCTCATGCACATGCACTGCCTAACCTAGAAACTATACTAGCCTCTAACGGATGCGGGACGACCCTGCACTCTAAGTGCACTGCCCGTATAGTCATATAGAAAACTGCTTTCTACACGGATAGACACCTATGTACTTTCGAAAAACAGCCCTATGTACTCTAAGTGCACTACCCGTAAAGTCATATAGAAAACTGCTTTCTACACGGATACAAGCCTATGTACTTTCGAAGAACTGCCCTATTTATCCGTGGCGCACGCCTTAATTCGACAATTGAACTTCTATGTAATGCTGCAGTACACGGTTTCTTGATGCTGCGCTTTCGTGCACATGCACTGCCTAACCTAGAAACTATACTAGCCCCTAACGAATGTGGGATGCCCTGCACTCTAAGTGCACTGCCCGTATAGTCATATAGAAAACTACTTTCTACACGGATAGACACCTATGTACTTTGGAAAAAACTGCCCTATTTATCCTGCGTGCACTGCCCCTATTTCGACAATTGCACTGCTCTATGTAATGCTGCAGGTACACTGGTTTCTCTTCGAAGCACCGCGCTTCCTCAGGCACATGCACTGCCTAACCTAGAAACTATACTAGCCCCTAACGAATGCGGGAGGACCCCGCACTCTAAGTGCACTGCCTGTATAGTCATATAGAAAACTGCTTTCTACAGGGATAGACACATATGTACTTTGGAAAAACTTCCCTATTTATCCTGCTTGCACTTCCCTTAATTCCACAATTGCACTGATCTATGTAATGCTGCAGGTACACTGGTTTCTCTTTGAAGCAGTGCGCTTCCTCAGGCACATGCACTGCCTAACCTAGAAACTATACTAGCCCCTAACGAATGCGGGACGACCCTGCACTCTAAGTGCACTCCCCGTATAGTCATATAGAAAACTGCTTTCTACACGGATAGACACCTATGTACTTTGGAAAAACTGCCCTATTTATCATGCGTGCACTGCCACTATTTCGACAATTGAACTGCTCTATGTAATGTCAAGTGCACTGGTTTCTCTTCGCATCAAGGCTTCCTCAGGCACATGCACTACCTAACCTAGAAACTATACTAGCCCCTAACGAATGCGGGACGACCCCGCACTCTAAGTGCACTGCCCATATAGTCATATAGAAAACTGTTTTCTACACGGATAGACACCTATGTACTTTGGAAAAAACTTCCCTATTTATCTTGCGTGCACTGCGCTTAATTCCACAATTGCACTGCTCTATGTAATGCTGCAGGTACACTTGTTTCTTTTCACATCAAGGCTTCCTCGCACATGCATGCAATCGCCTAACCTAGAAACTATACTAGCCCCTAACGAATGCGGGACGACCCTGCACTCTAAGTGCACTGCCCGTATAGTCATATAGGAAACTGCTTTCTACACGGATAGACACCTATGTACTTTGGAAAAACTGCCATATTTATCCTGCGTGCACTGACCTTAATTCCACAATTGCACTACTCTTTCTAATGCTGCAGGTACACTGGTTTCTCTTCGAAGCAGTGCGCTTCCTCAGGCACATGCACTGCCTAACCTAGAAACTATACTAGCCTCTAACGGATGCGGGACCACCCTGCACTCTAAGTGCACTGCCCGTATAGTCATATAGAAAACTGCTTTCTACACGGATAGACACCTATGTACTTTCGAAAAACAGCCCTATGTACTCTAAGTGCACTGCCCGTAAAGTCATATAGAAAACTGCTTTCTACACGGATACAAGCCTATGTACTTTTGAAGAACTGCCCTATTTATCCAGAGCGCACTGCCCTTAATTCGACAATTGAACTGCTCTATGTAATGCTGCAGGTACACTGGTTTCTGTTCGATGCCTGCGCTTTCTCAGGCACATGCACTGCCTAACCTAGAAACTATACTAGCCCCTAACGAATGCGGGACGACCCCGCACTCTAAGTGCACTGCCCGTATAGTCATATAGAAAACTGCTTTCTACACGGATAGACACCTATGTACTTTGGAAAAATTCGCTATTTATCTTGCGGTAATCGCCTTATTTCAACAATTGCACTGCTCTTTGTAATGATGCAGGTACACTGGTTTCTCTTCGATGCACTGCGCTTTCTCAAGCACATGCACTGCCTAACCTAGAAACTATACTAGCCCCTAACGAATGTGGGATGACCCTGCACTCTAAGTGCACTGCCCGTATAGTCATATAGAAAACTACTTTCTACATGGATACAAACCTATGTACTTTGGAAAAACTGCCCTATTTATCCTCAAGGCACCGCCCTATTTCGACAATTGCACTACTCTATGTAATGCTGCAGGTACACTGGTTTCTCTTCGAAGCACTGCGCTTCCTCAGGCACATGCACTGCCTAACCTAGAAACTATACTAGCCCCTAACGAATGCGGGACGACCCCGCACTCTAAGTGCACTGCCCGTATAGTCATATAGAAAACTGCTTTCTACACGGATAGACACCTATGTACTTTGGAAAAACTGCCCTATTTATCCTGCGTGCACTGCCCTTAATTCCACAATTGCACTGATCTATGTAATGTCACAGTACATCGTTTCTCTTCAAGCACTTCGCTTCCTCAGGCACATGCACTGCCTAACCTAGAAACTATACTAGCCCCTAACGAATGCGGGACGGCCCTGCACTCTAAGTGCACTCCCCGTATAGTCATATAGAAAACTGCTTTCTACACGGATAGACACATATGTACTTTGGAAAAACTTCCCTATTTATCCTGCTTGCACTTCCCTTAATTCCACAATTGCACTGATCTATGTAATGCTGCAGGTACACTGGTTTCTCTTCGAAGCAGTGCGCTTCCTCAGGCACATGCACTGCCTAACCTAGAAACTATACTAGCCCCTAATGCGGATGCGGATGACCTGCACTCTAAGTGCACTCCCCGTATAGTCATATAGAAAACTGCTTTCTACACGGATAGACACCTATGTACTTTGGAAAAACTGCCCTATTTATCCTGCGTGCACTGCCACTATTTCGACAATTGAACTGCTCTATGTAATGCTGCAGGTGCACTGGTTTCTTCGAATCAAGGCTTCCTCAGGCACATGCACTACCTAACCTAGAAACTATACTAGCCCCTAACGAATGCGGGACGACCCCGCACTCTAAGTGCACTGCCCATATAGTCATATAGAAAACTATTTTCTACACGGATAGACACCTATGTACTTTGGAAAAAACATCCCTATTTATCTTGCGTGCACTGCGCTTAATTCCACAATTGCACTGCTCTATGTAATGCTGCAGGTACACTTGTTTCTTTTCGAAGCACTGCGCTTCCTCTGGCACATGCACTGCCTAACCTAGAAACTATACTAGCCCCTAACGAATGCGGGACGACCCTGCACTCTAAGTGCACTGCCCGTATAGTCATATAGGAAACTGCTTTCTACACGGATAGACACCTATGAACTTTGGAAAAACTGCCATATTTATCCTGCGTGCACTGACCTTAATTCCACAATTGCACTACTCTTTCTAATGCTGCAGGTACACTGGTTTTCTTCGAAGCAGTGCGCTTCCTCAGGCACATGCACTGCCTAACCTAGAAACTATACTAGCCTCTAACGGATGCGGGACCACCCTGGACTCTAAGTGCACTGCCCGTATAGTCATATAGAAAACTGCTTTCTACACGGATAGACACCTATGTACTTTCGAAAAACAGCCCTATGTACTCTAAGTGCACTGCCCGTAAAGTCATATAGAAAACTGCTTTCTACACGGATACAAGCCTATGTACTTTTGAAGAACTGCCCTATTTATCCAGAGCGCACTGCCCTTAATTCGACAATTGAACTGCTCTATGTAATGCTGCAGGTACACTGGTTTCTGTTTGATGCCTGCGCTTTCTCAGGCACATGCACTGCCTAACCTAGAAACTATACTAGCCCCTAACGAATGTGGGATGACCCTGCACTCTAAGTGCACTGCCCATATAGTCATATAGAAAACTTCTTTCTACACGGATACAAACCTATGTACTTTGGAAAAAATGCCCTATTTATCCTGCGTGCACTGCCCCTATTTCGACAATTGCACTGCTCTATGTAATGCTGCAGGTACACTGGTTTCTCTTCGAAGCACTGCGCTTCCTCAGGCACATGCACTGCCTAACCTAGAAACTATACTAGCCCCTAACGAATGCGGGAGGACCCCGCACTCTAAGTGCACTGCCCGTATAGTCATATAGAAAACTGCTTTCTACACGGATAGACACCTATGTACTTTGGAAAAACTTCCCTATTTATCCTGCGTGCACTGCCCTTAATTCCACAATTGCACTGATCTATGTAATGCTGCAGGTACACTGGTTTCTCTTCGAAGCAGTGCGCTTCCTCAGGCACATGCACTGCCTAACCTAGAAACTATACTAGCCCCTAACGAATGCGGGACGACCCTGCACTCTAAGTGCACTCCCCGTATAGTCATATAGAAAACTGCTTTCTACACGGATAGACACCTATGTACTTTGGAAAAACTGCCCTATTTATCCTGCGTGCACTGCCCCTATTTCGACAATTGAACTGCTCTATGTAATGCTGCAGGTACACTGGTTTCTCTTCGATGCACTGCGCTTCCTCAGGCACATGCACTACCTAACCTAGAAACTATACTAGCCCCTAACGAATGCGGGACGACCCCGCACTCTAAGTGCACTGCCCGTATAGTCATATAGAAAACTGTTTTCTACACGGATAGACACCTATGTACTTTGGAAAAACTTCCCTATTTATCTCAATGCACCGCTTTAATTCCACAATTGCACTGCTCTATGTAATGCTGCAGGTACACTTGTTTCTTTTCGAAGCACTGCGCTTCCTCTGGCACATGCACTGCCTAACCTAGAAACTATACTAGCCCCTAACGAATGCGGGACGACCCTGCACTCTAAGTGCACTGCCCGTATAGTCATATAGGAAACTGCTTTCTACACGGATAGACACCTATGTACTTTGGAAAAACTGCCATATTTATCCTGCGTGCACTGACCTTAATTCCACAATTGCACTTTTTCTAATGTCAGTACACCGGTTTCTTCAAGCATCAAGGCTTCCTCAGGCACATGCACTGCCTAACCTAGAAACTTTACTAGCCCCTAACGAATGCGGGACGACCCCGCACTCTAAGTGCACTGCCCGTATAGTCATATAGAAAACTGCTTTCTACACGGATAGACACCTATGTACTTTGGAAAAACTTCCCTATTTATCCTGCGTGCAGTGCCCTTAATTCCACAATTGCTCTGCTCTTTGTAATGTTGCAGGTACACTGGTTTCTCTTCGATGCCTGCACTTTGTCAGGCACATGCACTGCCTAACCTAGAAACTATACTAGCCCCTAACGAATGTGGGATGACTCTGCACTCTAAGTGCACTGCCCATATAGTCATATAGAAAACTGCTTTCTACACGGATACAAACCTATGTACTTTGGAAAAACTGCCCTATTTA
Organism: Avena insularis; assembly: GCA_023614405.1. NCBI lineage: Eukaryota > Viridiplantae > Streptophyta > Magnoliopsida > Poales > Poaceae > Avena > Avena insularis. The sequence continues at coordinate 259,089 of JAJUPC010000450.1, forward strand.
TCCTGCATGCACTGCCCTTAAGTCCACAATTGCACTGCTCTATGTAATGCTGCAGGTACACTGGTTTCTCTTCGAAGCACTGCGCTTCCTCATGCACATGCACTGCCTAACCTAGAAACTATACTAGCCCCTAACGAATGCGGGACGACCCCGCACTCTAAATGCACTGCCCGTATAGTCATATAGAAAACCGCTTTCTACACGGATAGACACCTATGTACTTTGGAAAAACTGCCCTATTTATCCTGCTTGCACTGCCCTTAATTCCACAATTGCACTGATCTATGTAATGCTGCATGTACACTGGTTTCTCTTCGAAGCAGTGCGCTTCCTCAGGCACATGCACTGCCTAACCTAGAAACTATACTAGCCTCTAACGGATGCGGGACGACCCTGCACTCTAAGTGCACTGCCCGTATAGTCATATAGAAAACTGCTTTCTACACGGATAGACACCTATGTACTTTCGAAAAACAGCCCTATGTACTCTATGTACTTTTGAAGAACTGCCCTATTTATCCAGAGCGCACTGCCCTTAATTCGACAATTGAACTGCTCTATGTAATGCTGCAGGTACACTTGTTTCTGTTCGATGCCTGCGCTTTCTCAGGCACATGCACTGCCTAACCTAGAAACTATACTAGCCCCTAACGAATGTGGGATGACCCTGCACTCTAAGTGCACTGCCCATATAGTCATATAGAAAACTTCTTTCTACACGGATACAAACCTATGTACTTTGGAAAAAATGCCCTATTTATACTGCGTGCACTGCCCCTATTTCGACAATTGCACTACTCTATGTAATGCTGCAGGTACACTGGTTTCTCTTCAAGCATCGCTTCCTCGTGCACATGCACCGCCTAACCTAGAAACTATACTAGCCCCTAACGAATGCGGAGACCCTCGCACTCTAAGTGCACCGCCCAGATAGTCATATAGAAAACCGCTTACACGGATAGACACCTATGTACTTTGGAAAACTTCCCTATTTATCCTGCTTGCACCGCCTTAATTCCACAATTGCACCGTCTATGTAATGCTCAGGTACACTGTTTCTCTTCAAGCATCAAGGCGCTTCCTCAGCACATGCACCGCTAACCTAGAAACTATACTAGCCCCTAACGAATGCGGACGACCTCGCACTCTAAGTGCACCGCCCAGATAGTCATATAGAAAACTGCTTTCTACACGGATAGACACCTATGTACTTTGGAAAACTTCCCTATTTATCCTGCGCAAGGCCCTTAATTCCACAATTGCTCTGCTCTTTGTAATGTTGCAGGTACACTGGTTTCTCTTCGATGCCTGCACTTTGTCAGGCACATGCACTGCCTAACCTAGAAACTATACTAGCCCCTAACGAATGTGGGACGACCCTGCACTCTAAGTGCACTCCCCGTATAGTCATATAGAAAATTGCTTTCTACACGGATAGACACCTATGTACTTTGGAAAAACTGCCCTATTTATCATGCGTGCACTGCCCCAATTTCGACAATTGAACTGCTCTATGTAATGCTGCAGGTGCACTGGTTTGTCTTCGATGCACTGCGCTTCCTCAGGCACATGCACTACCTAACCTAGAAACTATACTAGCCCCTAACGAATGCGGGACGACCCCGCACTCTAAGTGCACTGCCCGTATAGTCATATAGAAAACTGCTTTCTACACGGATTTCCACCTATGTACTTTGGAAAACTTCCTATTTATCCCATGCAATCGCCCTTAATTCCACAATTGCACCGCTTCTATGTAATGCTCAGTACACCGGTTTCTCTTCAAGCATCAAGGCTTCCTCAGGCACATGCACTGCCTAACCTAGAAACTATACTAGCCTCTAACGGATGCGGACGACCCTGCACTCTAAGTGCACCGCCAGATAGTCATATAGAAAACTGCTTTCACACGGATAGACACCTATGTACTTTCGTCATATAGAAAACTGCTTTCACACGGATACAACCTATGTACTTTTGAAGAACTGCCCTATTTATCCGTAGGCGCATCGCCTCTTAATTCGACAATTGAACTGCTTATGTAATGCTGCAGTACACTTGTTTCTTCGATGCTCAAGGCTTCAAGCACATGCACTGCCTAACCTAGAAACTATACTAGCCCCTAACGAATGTGAAATGACCCTGCACTCTAAGTGCACTGCCCGTATAGTCATATAGAAAACTACTTTCTACATGGATACAAACCTATGTACTTTGGAAAAACTGCCCTATTTATCCCAATCAGCACTGCCTTATTTCGACAATTGCACTACTATGTAATGTCACAGTACACGGTTTCTCTTCAAGCATCAAGGCTCGTGCACATGCACCGCCTAACCTAGAAACTATACTAGCCCCTAACTAATGCGGAGGACCTCGCACTCTAAGTGCACCGCCCAGATAGTCATATAGAAAACCGCTTTCACACGGATAGACACCTATGTACTTTGGAAAACTTCCCTATTTATCCTCATGCAATCGCCTTTAATTCCACAATTGCACTTCTCTATGTAATGCTGCAGGTACACTGGTTTCTCTTCGAAGCAGTGCGCTTCCTCAGGCACATGCACTGCCTAACCTAGAAACTATACTAGCCCCTAACGAATGTGGGACGACCCTGCACTCTAAGTGCACTCCCCGTATAGTCATATAGAAAACTGCTTTCTACACGGATAGACACCTATGTACTTTGGAAAAAATGCCCTATTTATCCTGCAATCGCCTTATTTCGACAATTGAATCGCTTCTATGTAATGTCAGTACACCGTTTCTCTTCGATCACTCGCTTCCTCGTGCACATGCACTACCTAACCTAGAAACTATACTAGCCCTAAATCTAATGCGGGACGACTCGCACTCTAAGTGCACCGCCTGATAGTCATATAGAAAACTGCTTTCTACACGGATAGACGCCTATGTACTTTGGAAAAACTTCCTATTTATCCTCAAGCGTGCCCTTAATTCCACAATTGCACCGCTTATGTAATGCCGCAGTACATCGGTTTCTCTTCAAAGCATCAAGGCCTCAGGCACATGTAGTGCCTAACCTAGAAACTATACTAGCACCTAACGAATGCGGGACGACCCTGCACTCTAAGTGCACTGCCCGCATAGTCATATAGAAAACCACTTTCTACACGGATAGACACCTATGTACTTTGGAAAAACTTCCCTATTTATCCTGCTTGCACTGCCCTTAATTCCACAATTGCACTGATCTATGTAATGCTCCAGGTACACTGGTTTCTCTTCGCATGCGCTTCTCGTGCACATGCAATCGCCTAACCTAGAAACTATACTAGCCCCTAACTAATGCGGACGACCTCGCACTCTAAGTGCACCGCCCATATAGTCATATAGAAAAATGCTTTCTACACGGATAGACACCTATGTACTTTGGAAAACTGCCCTATTTATCCTCAAGGCAATGCCTTTAATTCCACAATTGCTCTGCTCTTTGTAATGTTGCAGGTACACTGGTTTCTCTTCGATGCCTGCACTTTGTCAGGCACATGCACTGCCTAACCTAGAAACTATACTAGCCCCTAACGAATGTGGGATGACTCTGCACTCTAAGTGCACTGCCCGTATAGTCATATAGAAAACTGCTTTCTGCACGGATACAAACCTATGTACTTTGGAAAAACTGCCCTATTTATCCTGCAAGTCCCTTTACTCAGTCCACAATTGCACCGCTTCTATGTAATGCTGCAGTACACCTTTCTCTTGAAGCATCAAGGCTTCCTCAGGCACATGCACTGCCTAACCTAGAAACTATACTAGCCCCTAACGAATGCGGACGACCCCGCACTCTAAGTGCACCGCCAGATAGTCATATAGAAAACCGCTTTCACACGGATACAGACACCTATGTACTTTGGAAAACTGCCTATTTATCCTCAAGGCATCGCCTTAATTCCACAATTGCACTGATCTATGTAATGCTGCATGTACACTGGTTTCTCTTCGAAGCAGTGCGCTTCGTCAGGCACATGCACTGCCTAACCTAGAAACTATACTAGCCTCTAACGGATGCGGACGACCTCGCACTCTAAGTGCACCGCCCAGATAGTCATATAGAAACTGCTTTCACACGGATAGACACCTATGTACACTCTAAGTGCACCGCCTGATAGTCATATAGAAAACTGCTTTCTACACCGATACAAACCTATGTACTTTTGCAAAACTGCCCTATTTATCCTAGGCGCATCGCCTTAATTCGACAATTGAACTGCTCTATGTAATGCTGCAGGTACACTTGTTTCTCTTTGATGCACTGCGCATCCTCAGGCACATGCACTGCCTAACCTAGAAACTATACTAGCCCCTAACGAATGCAGGACGACCCTGCACTCTAAGTGCACTGCCCGTATAGTCATATAGATAACTTCTTTCTACACGGATACAAACCTATGTACTTTAGAAAAACTGTCCTATTTATCCTGCGTGCACTGCCCCTATTTCGACAATTGAACTGCTCTATGTAATGCTGCAGGTACACTGGTTTCTCTCAAGCAAGCGCTCTCGTGCACATGCATCGCCTAACCTAGAAACTATACTAGCCCTCAATCTAATGCGGAGGACCCCGCACTCTAAGTGCACCGCCAGATAGTCATATAGAAAACCGCTTACACGGATAGACACCTATGTACTTTGGAAAACTTCCCTATTTATCCTGCTTGCATCGCCTTAATTCCACAATTGCACCGATCTATGTAATGCCGCAGTACACCGGTTTCTTCAAGCATCGCTCCTCGTGCACATGCACTGCCTAACCTAGAAACTATACTAGCCCCTAACGAATGCGGGACGACCCTGCACTCTAAGTGCACTCCCCATATAGTCATATAGAAAATTTCTTTCTACACGGATAGACACCTATGTACATTGGAAAAACTGCCCTATTTATCCTGCGTGCACTGCCCCCATTTCGACAATTGAATTGCTCTATGTAATGTTGCAGGTACACTGGTTTCTCTTCGATGCACTGCGCTTCCTCAGGCACATGCACTACCTAACCTAGAAACTATACTAGCCCCTAACGAATGCGGGACGACCCCGCACTCTAAGTGCACTGCCCGTATAGTCATATAGAAAACTGCTTTCTACACGGATAGACACCTATGTACTTTGGAAAAACTTCCCTATTTATCCTGCGTGCACTGCCCTTAATTCCACAATTGCACTGCTCTATGTAATGCTGCAGGTACACTGGTTTCTCTTCGAAGCATCAAGGCTCCTCAGGCACATGCACTGCCTTACCTAGAAACTATACTAGCACCTAACGAATGTAGGACGACCCTGCACTCTAAGTGCACTGCGCGGATAGTCATATAGAAAACTGCTTTCTACACGGATAGACACCTATGTACTTTGGAAAAACTGCCCTATTTATCCTGCGTGCACTGCCCTTAATTCCACAATTGCACTGCTCTATGTAATGCTGCAGGTACACTGGTTTCTCTTCGAAGCACTGCGCTTCCTCAGGCACATGCACTGCCTAACCTAGAAACTATACTAGCCCCTAACGAATGCGGGACGACCCTGCACTCTAAGTGCACTGCCCGTATAGTCATATAGAAAACTGCTTTCTACACGGATACAAACCTATGTACTTTGGAAAAACTGCCCTATTTATCCTCAAGGCACGGACCTTATTTCAACAATTGCACCGCTTCTATGTAATGCTGCAGTACACCGTTTCTCTTCGATGCTCAAGGCTCTCGTGCACATGCACTGCCTAACCTAGAAACTATACTAGCCCCTAACGAATGTGGGATGACCCTGCACTCTAAGTGCACTGCCCGTATAGTCATATAGAAAACTACTTTCTACATGGATACAAACCTATGTACTTTGGAAAAACTGCCCTATTTATCCTGCATGCACTGCCCCTATTTCGACAATTGCACTGGTCTATGTAATGCTGCAGGTACACTGGTTTCTCTTCGAAGCATCAAGGCTTCCTCGTGCACATGCACTGCCTAACCTAGATACTATACTAGCCCCTAACGAATGCGGAGGACCCGCACTCTAAGTGCACCGCCCAGATAGTCATATAGAAAATCGCTTTCTACACGGATAGACACCTATGTACTTTGGAAAACTTCCTATTTATCCTCAAGTAATCGCCCTTAATTCCACAATTGCACCGCCTATGTAATGCAGCAGTACACCGTTTCTTCAAGCATCGCTTCCTCAGCCACTGCACTGCCTTACCTAGAAACTATACTATCCCCTAACGAATGCGGGACGACCTTGCACTCTAAGTGCACTTCCTCTATAGTCATATAGAAAACTTCTTTCTACACGGATACACACCTATGTACATTCGAAGAACTGCCGTATTTATCCTCAAGGCAATCGCCCCTATTTCACAATTGAATCGCTTATGTAATGCTGCAGTACACCGTTTCTCTTCGATGCATCGCGCTCTCAGGCACATGCACTACCTAACCTAGAAACTATAGTATCCCCTAACGAATGCGGGATGACCCCGCACTCTAAGTGCACCGTCAGATAGTCATATAGAAAACTGTTTTCTACACGGATAGACACCTATGTACTTTGGAAAAACTACCCTATTTATCTCATGCATCGCCTTAATTCCACAATTGCACCGCTTCTATGTAATGTCACAGTACACTGTTTCTTTTCAAGCACTGCGCCTCGGGCACATGCACTGCCTAACCTAGAAACTATACTAGCCCCTAACGAATGCGGGACGACCCCGCACTCTAAGTGCACTGCCCATATAGTCATATAGAAAACTGCTTTCTACACGGATAGACACCTATGTACTTTGGAAAAACTGCCCTATTTATCCTCAAGGTAATCGCCTTAATTCCACAATTGCACCGCTTATGTAATGTTGCAGTACACCGGTTTCTCTTCAAGCATCAAGGCTTCCTCAGGCACATGCACTGCCTAACCTAGAAACTATACTAGCCCCTAACGAATGCGGGACGACCCTGCACTCTAAGTGCACTGCCCGTATAGTCATATAGAAAACTGCTTTCTACACGGATAGACACCTATGTACTTTCGAAGAACTGCCCTATTTATCTCAAGGCAGTGCCCTTAATTCCACAATTGCACCGCTTATGTAATGCTGCAGTACACCGTTTCTCCTCGATGCATGCGCTCTCGTGCACATGCACTGCCTAACCTAGAAACTATACTAGCCCCTAACGAATGCGGGATGACCCTGCACTCTAAGTGCACTGCCCGTATAGTCATATAGAAAACTGCTTTCTACACGGATACAAACCTATGTACTTTGGAAAAACTGCCCTATTTATCCTGCGTGCACTGCCCTTAATTCCACAATTGCACTGCTCTATGTAATGCTGCAGGTACACTGGTTTCTCTTCGAAGCACTGCGCTTCCTCAGGCACATGCACTGCCTAACCTAGAAACTATACTAGCCCCTAACGAATGCGGGACGACCCCGCACTCTAAGTGCACTGCCCGTATAGTCATATAGAAACCGCTTTCTACACGGATAGACACCTTTGTACTTTGGAAAACTGCCCTATTTATCCTGCAAGGCACCGCCTTAATTCCACAATTGCACTGATCTATGTAATGCTGCATGTACACTGGTTTCTCTTCGAAGCAGTGCGCTTCCTCAGGCACATGAACTTCATAACCTAGAAACTATAATAGCCTCTAACGAATGCGGGACCTATGCACTCTAAGTGCACCGCCCAGATAGTCATATAGAAAACTGCTTACACGGATACAAACCTATGTACTTTCAAGAACTGCCCTATTTATCCTTGTATGCATCGCCCTTATTTCGACAATTGCACCGCTCTATGTAATGCTGCAGTACACTGGTTTCTTTGATGCATCAAGGCTTCTCGTGCACATGCACTGCCTAACCTAGAAACTATACTAGCCCCTAACGAATGTGGGATGACCCTGCACTCTAAGTGCACTGCCCATATAGTCATATAGAAAACTGCTTTCTACACGGATACAACCCTATGTACTTTGAAAAAAATACCCTATTTATCCTGCGTGCATCGCCTTTATTTCGACAATTGCACCGCTTATGTAATGCCGCAGTACACCGTTTCTCTTCAATCAAGGCTCTCGTGCACATGCACCGCCTAACCTAGAAACTATACTATCCCCTAATGAATGCGGGACGACCCTGCACTCTAAGTGCACTCCCCGTATAGTCATATGGAAAACTGCTTTCTACACGGATAGACACCTATGTACTTTGGAAAAACTGCCCTATTTATCTCATGCAATCGCCTTAATTCCACAATTGCACCGCTTCTATGTAATGCTGCAGTACACTTGTTTCTTCAAGCACTCGCTTCCTCGTGCACATGCATCGCCTAACCTAGAAACTATACTAGCCCCTAACGAATGCGGACGACCTCGCACTCTAAGTGCACCGCCCAGATAGTCATATAGAAAACTGCTTTCTACACGGATACACACCTATGTACTTTGGAAAACTGCCTATTTATCCTCAAGGTAATCGCCTTAATTCCACAATTGCACCGCTCTATGTAATGTTGCAGTACACTGTTTCTCTTCAAGCATCAAGGCCTCGTGCACATGCACTGCCTAACCTAGAAACTATACTAGCCCCAAACGAATGCGGGACGACCGCGCACTCTAAGTGCACTGCCCGTATAGTCATATAGAAAACCGCTTTCTACACGGATAGACACCTATGTACTTTCAAAAACTGCCCTATTTATCCTCAAGGCAATCGCCCTTAATTCCACAATTGCACCGCTTTATGTAATGTCACAGTACACCGGTTTCTCGATGCATCGCGCTCTCGTGCACATGCACTGCCTAACCTAGAAACTATACTAGCCCCTAACGAATGCGGGACGACCATGCACTCTAAGTGCACTGCCCATATAGTCATATAGAAAACTGCTTTCTACACGGATACAAACCTATGTACTTTGGAAAAACGGCCCTATTTATCCTCAAGGCAATCGCCTTTATTTCCACAATTGCACCGCTTCTATGTAATGCTGCAGTACACCGGTTTCTTCAAGCATCGCGCTTCCTCAGCACATGCAACTTCCTAACCTAGAAACTATACTAGCCCCTAACGAATGCGGACGCACTCTAAGTGCACGCCTGTGATAGTTATATAGAAAACTGCTTTCTACACTGATACAAACCTATGTACTTTCGAAGAACTGCCCTATTTATCCAAGGCACCGCCTTATTTCGACAATTGCATCGCTCTATGTAATGTCACAGTACACTGTTTCGCTTTTGATGCAAGCGCTTCCTGCACATGCATCGCCTAACCTAGAAACTATACTAGCCCCTAACGAATGCGGATGACCTCGCACTCTAAGTGCACCGCCCAGATAGTCATATAGAAAACTGCTTTCACACGGATACAACCCTATGTACTTTGGAAAAACTGCCCTATTTATCCTGCGTAATCGCCTTATTTCGACAATTGCACGCTTATGTAATGCTGCAGTACACCGGTTTCTTCAAGCATCAGGCTTCCTCGTGCACATGCACCGCCTAACCTAGAAACTATACTAGCCCCTAACGAATGCGGGACGACCTCGACTCTAAGTGCACGCCCAGATAGTCATATAGAAAACTGCTTTCACACGGATACACACCTATGTACTTTGGAAAAACTGCCCTATTTATCCTCAAGGCATCGCCTTTAATTCCACAATTGCACCGCTCTATGTAATGTCACAGTACACTGTTTCTCTTCAAGCAAGGCTTCCTCAGCACATGCACCGCCTAACCTAGAAACTATACTAGCCCTAATGAATGCGGGACGACCTCGCACTCTAAGTGCACCGCCCAGATAGTCATATAGAAAACTGCTTTCACACGGATACACACCTATGTACTTTGGAAAACTGCCCTATTTATCCTCAGGTAATCGCCTTATTTCGACAATTGCACCGCTCTATGTAATGCTGCAGTACACCGTTTCTCTTCGATCAAGGCTTCCTCGTGCACATGCACCGCCTAACCTAGAAACTATACTAGCCCCTAACGAATGCGGACGACCTCGCACTCTAAGTGCACGCCAGATAGTCATATAGAAAACTGCTTTCACACGGATACACACCTATGTACTTTGGAAAACTTCCCTATTTATCCTCATGCAATCGCCCTTATTTCCACAATTGCACCGCTTCTATGTAATGCCGCAGTACACCGGTTTCTCTTGAAGCATCAAGGCTTCCTCAGGCACATGCACTTCCTAACCTAGAAACTATACTAGCCCCTAATCTAATGCGGGACGACCTCGCACTCTAAGTGCAATCGCCCAGATAGTCATATAGAAACTGCTTTCACACGGATACACACCTATGTACTTTGGAAAACTGCCTATTTATCCTCAAGGCAATCGCCTTAATTCCACAATTGCACCGCTCTATGTAATGCTGCAGGTACACTGGTTTCTCTTCGAAGCACTGCGCTTCCTCATGCAGATGCAACTTCATAACCTAGAAACTATACTAGCCCCTAACGAATGCGGGACGACCATGCACTCTAAGTGCACCGCCAGATAGTCATATAGAAAACTGCTTTCACACGGATACACACCTATGTACTTTGGAAAACTGCCCTATTTATCCTCAAGGCAATCGCCTTATTTCATCAATTGCACCGCTTATGTAATGTCAGTACACTGGTTTCTCTTCGATGCATCAAGGCTCGTGCACATGCACCGCCTAACCTAGAAACTATACTAGCCCCTAACTAATGCGGATGACCTCGCACTCTAAGTGCACTGCCCATATAGTCATATAGAAAACTGCTTTCTACAAGTATACAAACCTATGTACTTTGGAAAAACTGCCTATTTATCCTCAAGGCACGCCTTTATTTCGACAATTGCACCGCTTCTATGTAATGTCACAGTACACCGGTTTCTCTTCAAGCATCAAGCTTCCTCAGCACATGCACCGCCTAACCTAGAAACTATACTAGCCCAATCTAATGCGGGACGACCTCGCACTCTAAGTGCACCGCCTATAGTCATATAGAAAACTGCTTTCTACACGGATACACTCCTATGTACTTTCGAAAACTGCCCTATTTATCCTCAAGCAATCGCCTTAATTCCACAATTGCACCGCTCTATGTAATGTCACAGTACACCGGTTTCTCTTCAAGCATCAAGGCTTCCTCAGCCACATGCACTGCCTAACCTAGAAACTATACTAGCCCCTAACGAATGCGGGACGACCCTGCACTCTAAGTGCACTGCCCGTATAGTCATATAGAAAACTGCTTTCTACACGGATACACACCTATGTACTTTCGAAGAACTGCCCTATTTATCCTGCGTGCACTGCCCTTATTTCGACAATTGCACTGCTCTATGTAATGCTGCAGGTACACCGTTTCTCTTCAAGCATCGCGCTCTCGTGCACATGCACTGCCTAACCTAGAAACTATACTAGCCCCTAACGAATGCGGGACGACCCCGCACTCTAAGTGCATTGCCCGTATAGTCATATAGAAAACTGCTTTCTACACGGATAGACACCTGTGTACTTTGGAAAACTTCCTATTTATCCTCAAGCAATCGCCCTTAATTCCACAATTGCACTGCTCTATGTAATGCTGCAGGTACACTTGTTTCTTTTTGAAACACTGCGCTTCCTCAGGCACATGCACTGCCTAACCTAGAAACTATACTAGCCCCTAACGAATGCGGGATGACCCCGCACTCTAAGTGCACTGCCCGTATAGTCATATAGAAAACTGCTTTCTACACGGGTAGACGCCTATGTACTTTGGAAAAACTGCCCTAATTATCCTGCGTGCACTGCCCTTAATTCCACAATTGCACTGCTCTATGTAATGCTGCAGGTACACTGGTTTCTCTTCAAGCATCAGGCTTCCTCGTGCACATGCACCGCCTAACCTAGAAACTATACTAGCCCCTAACGAATGCGGGACGACCGCACTCTAAGTGCACCGCCAGATAGTCATATAGAAAACTGCTTTCTACACGGATACAAACCTATGTACTTTGGAAAAACTGCCCTATTTATCCTGCGTGCACTACCCTTAATTCCACAATTGCACTGATCTATGTAATGCTGCAGGTACACTGGTTTCTCTTCGAAGCAGTGCGCTTCCTCAGGCACATGCACTGCCTAACCTAGAAACTATACTAGCCCCTAACAAATGCGGGACGACCTTGCACTCTAAGTGCACCGCCTGTATAGTCATGTAGAAAACTGCTTTCTACACGGATAGACACCTATGTACTTTGGAAAATCTGCCCTATTTATCCTCAAGGCACCGCCTTATTTCGACAATTGCACCGCTTATGTAATGTCACAGTACACTGTTTCTCTTCAAGCATCAAGGCTTCCTCGTGCACATGCAATCGCCTAACCTAGAAACTATACTAGCCCCTAACGAATGCGGGACGACCATGCACTCTAAGTGCACTGCCCATATAGTCATATAGAAAACTGCTTTCTACACGGATACAAACCTATGTACTTTGGAAAACTGCCCTATTTATCCTCAAATCGCCTTTATTTCGACAATTGCACCGCTTCTATGTAATGTCACAGTACACCGGTTTCTCTTCAAGCATCGCGCTCTCAGCACATGCACTGCCTAACCTAGAAACTATACTACCCCATAACGAATGCGGGACGACCCTGCACTCTAAGTGCACTGCCCGTATAGTCATATAGAAAACTGCTTCTACACGGATAGACACCTATGTACTTTGGAAAACTGCCCTATTTATCCCAAGGCAATCGCCTTAATTCCACAATTGCACCGCTCTATGTAATGCTGCAGTACACTCGTTTCTTCAAGCAAGGCGCTTCCTCAGCACATGCACCGCCTAACCTAGAAACTATACTAGCCCCTAACGAATGCGGACGACTCGCACTCTAAGTGCACTTCAGATAGTCATATAGAAAACTGCTTTTTACACGGATACAAACCTATGTACTTTGGAAAAAACTGCCCTATTTATCCTCAAGGCACCGCCTTATTTCAACAATTGCACCGCTTATGTAATGTCACAGTACACTGGTTTCTTCAAGCATCAAGCTTCCTCGTGCACATGCACTACCTAACCTAGAAACTATACTAGCCCTAACGAATGCGGGATGACCTCGCACTCTAAGTGCACCGCCCAGATAGTCATATAGAAAACTGCTTTCACACGGATACAAACCTATGTACTTTGGAAAAATGCCCTATTTATCCCAGGTCAGCACCGCCTTTATTTCGACAATTGCACCGCTTCTATGTAATGCTGCAGTACACCGTTTCTCTTCAAGCATCAAGGCTTCCTCGTGCACATGCACCGCCTAACCTAGAAACTATACTAGCCCCTAACTAATGCGGGACGACCTCGCACTCTAAGTGCACCGCCCAGATAGTCATATAGAAAACTGCTTTCTACACGGATACACACCTATGTACTTTGGAAAACTGCCCTATTTATCCTGCAATCGCCTTAATTCCACAATTGCACCGCTCTATGTAATGTCACAGTACACTGTTTCTCTTCAAGCATCAAGGCGCTTCCTCAGCCACATGCACTGCCTAACCTAGAAACTATACTAGCCCCTAACGAATGCGGGACGACCCTGCACTCTAAGTGCACTGCCCGTATAGTCATATAGAAAACTGCTTTCTACACGGATACACACCTATGTACTTTGGAAAACATGCCCTATTTATCCTGCAGGCATCGCCTTTATTTCGACAATTGCACCGCTTCTATGTAATGCTGCAGTACACCGTTTCTCTTCAAGCATCAAGGCTCGTGCACATGCACCGCCTAACCTAGAAACTATACTAGCCCTAACGAATGCGGGACGACCTCAGACTCTAAGTGCACCGCCAGATAGTCATATAGAAAACTGCTTTCTACACGGATACACACCTATGTACTTTGGAAAACTGCCCTATTTATCCTCGCTGCATCGCCTTATTTCCACAATTGCACCGCTCTATGTAATGCTGCAGTACACCGTTTCTCTTCAAGCATCAAGGCTTCCTCGTGCACATGCAATCGCCTAACCTAGAAACTATACTAGCCCCTAACAGATGCGGGATGACCCTGCACTCTAAGTGCACTCTCATATAGTCATATAGAAAACTTCTTTCTACACGGATACAAACCTATGTACTTTAGAATAACTGCCCTATTTATCCTCAAGGCAATCGCCTTATTTCAACAATTGCACCGCTTCTATGTAATGTCACAGTACACCGTTTCTTCAAGCATCGCGCTTCCTCGTGCACATGCAGTGCCTAACCTAGAAACTATACTAGCCCCTAACGAATGCGGGAAGACCCTGCACTCTAAGTGCACTGCCCGTATAGTCATATAGAAAACTGCTTTCTACACGGATACAAACCTATGTACTTTGGAAAAACTGCCCTATTTATCCTCAAGGCAATCGCCTTTATTTCAACAATTGCACCGCTTCTATGTAATGCTGCAGTACATCGTTTCTCTTCAAGCATCAAGGCGCCTCGTGCACATGCACCGCCTAACCTAGAAACTATACTAGCCCCTAATCTAATGCGGACGACCTCGCACTCTAAGTGCATCGCCAGATAGTCATATAGAAAACTTCTTTCTACACGGATACAAACCTATGTACTTTGGAAAACGTGCCCTATTTATCCTGCAATCGCCTTTATTTCCACAATTGCACCGCTCTATGTAATGTCACAGTACACTGTTTCTCTTCAAGCATCAAGCTTCCTCAGCACATGCACCGCTAACCTAGAAACTATACTAGCCCCTAATTAATGCGGGATACCTCGCACTCTAAGTGCACCGCCCAGATAGTCATATAGAAAACTGCTTTCTACACGGATACAACACCTATGTACTTTGGAAAACTGCCCTATTTATCCTCGCTGCACCGCCTTATTTCCACAATTGCACCGCTTCTATGTAATGCTGCAGTACACCGGTTTCTTCAAGCATCAAGCTTCCTCGTGCACATGCACGCCTAACCTAGAAACTATACTAGCCCCTAACGAATGCGGGACGACCTCGCACTCTAAGTGCACCGCCCAGATAGTCATATAGAAAACTGCTTTCACACGGATACACACCTATGTACTTTGGAAAACTGCCCTATTTATCCTCAAGGCAATCGCCTTATTTCCACAATTGCACCGCTCTATGTAATGTCAAGTACACTGTTTCTCTTCAAGCATCGCGCTTCCTCAGCACATGCACTACCTAACCTAGAAACTATACTAGCCCCTAATCTAATGCGGGACGACCTCGCACTCTAAGTGCACCTGTCAGATAGTCATATAGAAAATTGCTTTCTACACGAATAGACACCTATGTACTTTGGAAAAACTTCCCTATTTATCCTGCGTGCACTGCCCTTAATTCCACAATTGCACAGCTCTATGTAATGTCGCAGTACACCGTTTCTCTTCAAGCATCGCGCTTCCTCAGGCACATGCACTGCCTAACCTAGAAACTATACTAGCCCCTAACGAATGCGGGACGACCCTGCACACTAAGTGCACTGCCCGTATAGTCATATAGAAACTGCTTTCTACACGGATACAAACCTATGTACTTTCGAAAACTGCCTATTTATCCTCAAGGCATCGCCTTATTTCCACAATTGCACCGCTTTCATGTAATGCTGCAGTACACCGTTTCTCTTCAAGCATCAGGCTTCCTCAGCACATGCACCGCCTAACCTAGAAACTATACTAGCCCCTAACGAATGCGGGACGACTCGCACTCTAAGTGCACCGCCCAGATAGTCATATAGAAAACTGCTTTCACACGGATACAAACCTATGTACTTTGGAAAACTGCCTCTATTTATCCCTCAAGGCACTACCCTTATTTCCACAATTGCATCGCTTCTATGTAATGCTCAGTACACCGGTTTCTTCAAGCATCAAGGCTCTCGTGCACATGCACTGACTAACCTAGAAACTATACTAGCCCCTAACGAATGCGGGACGATCCTGCACTCTAAGTGCACTGCCAGTAGTCATATAGAAAACTGCTTTCTACACGGATAGACACCTATGTACTTTGGAAAAACTGCCCTATTTATCCTCAAGGCAATCGCCTTATTTCCACAATTGCAATCGCTTCTATGTAATGTCACAGTACACCGGTTTCTCTTCAAGCATCGCGCTCTCGTGCACATGCACCGCCTAACCTAGAAACTATACTAGCCCCTAACGAATGCGGACGACCTCGCACTCTAAGTGCAATCGCCTCAGATAGTCATATAGAAAACTGCTTTCTACACGGATACACACCTATGTACTTTGGAAAACTGCCCTATTTATCTCAAGGTAACGCCTTTTATTTCCACAATTGCATCGCTTATGTAATGCAGTACACCGTTTCTTCAAGCATCAAGGCTTCCTCGTGCACATGCACCGCCTAACCTAGAAACTATACTAGCCCCTAACGAATGCGGAACGACCCTGCACTCTAAGTGCACCGCCAGATAGTCATATAGAAATCGCTTTCTACACGGATACACACCTATGTACTTTGGAAAACTGCCCTATTTATCCTCAAGCTGCATCGCCTTATAATTCGACAATTGCACCGCTTCTATGTAATGCTGCAGTACACCGTTTCTCTTCAAGCATCAGGCTTCCTAAAGCACATGCACTGCCTAACCTAGAAACTATACTAGCCCCTAACGAATGCGGGACGACCCCGCACTCTAAGTGCACTGCCCGTATAGTCATATAGAAAACTGCTTTCTACACGGATAGACACCTATGTACTTTGGAAAAACTGCCCTATTTATCCTGCAATCGCCCTTATTTCAACAATTGCACGCTTCTATGTAATGTCACAGTACACCGGTTTCTCTTCAAGCATCGGCTTTCTCAAGCACATGCACTGCCTAACCTAGAAACTATACTAGCCCCTAACGAATGCGGGACGACCCCGCACTCTAAGTGCACTGCCCGTATAGTCATATAGAAAACTGCTTTCTACACGGATACAAACCTATGTACTTTGGAAAAACTGCCCTATTTATCCTCAAGGCACTTCCCTTATTTCCACAATTGCACCGCTTATGTAATGCTGCAGTACACCGGTTTCTCTTCAAGCATCAAGGCTTCCTCAGCACATGCACCGCCTAACCTAGAAACTATACTAGCCCCTAACGAATGCGGACGACCTCGCACTCTAAGTGCATCGCCTGTGATAGTCATATAGAAAACTGCTTTCTACACGGATACACTCCTATGTACTTTGGAAAACTGCCCTATTTATCCTCATGCACCGCCTTATTTCCACAATTGCACCGCTTCTATGTAATGCTGCAGTACACCGGTTTCTTCTTCAAGCATCAAGGCTTCCTCAAGCACATGCACTGCCTAACCTAGAAACTATACTAGCCCCTAACGAATGCGGGACGACCCTGCACTCTAAGTGCACTGCCTGTATAGTCATATAGAAAACTGCTTTCTACACGGATACAAACCTATGTACTTTCGAAGAACTGCCCTATTTATCCTCAAGGCACCGCCTTATTTCAACAATTGCACCGCTTCTATGTAATGTCACAGTACACCGGTTTCTCTTCAAGCATCGGCTTCCTCGTGCACATGCACCGCCTAACCTAGAAACTATACTAGCCCCTAACGAATGCGGACGACCTCGCACTCTAAGTGCACCGCCCAGATAGTCATATATAAAACTGCTTTCTACACGGATACAAACCTATATACTTTGGAAGAACTGCCCTATTTATCCTCAGGCAATCGCCTTATTTCCACAATTGCACCGCTTATGTAATGCTGCAGTACACCGGTTTCTCTTCAAGCATCAAGGCTTCCTCGTGCACATGCACCGCCTAACCTAGAAACTATACTAGCCCCTAATCTAATGCGGGACGACCTCGCACTCTAAGTGCACCGCCAGATAGTCATATAGAAAACTGCTTTCTACACGGATAAACACCTATGTACTTTGGAAAAACTGCCCTATTTATCCTGCAAGGCAATCGCCTTATTTCAACAATTGCACCGCTTATGTAATGCTGCAGTACACCGTTTCTCTTCAAGCATCAAGCTTCTCGTGCACATGCACCGCCTAACCTAGAAACTATACTAGCCCCTAACGAATGCGGGACGACCTGCACTCTAAGTGCACCGCCAGATAGTCATATAGAAAACTGCTTTCTACACGGATACACCTATGTACTTTGGAAAACTGCCCTATTTATCCTCAAGTAATCGCCTTTATTTCAACAATTGCATCGCTTTCATGTAATGCTGCAGTACACCGGTTTCTTCAAGCATCATTCCTCAGGCACATGCACTGCCTAACCTAGAAATTATACTAGTAACTAACAAATGCGGGACGACCCCGCACTCTAAGTGCACTGCCCATATAGTCATATAGAAAACTGCTTTCTGCACGGATACAAACCTATGTACTTTGGAAAAACTGCCCTATTTATCCTCAAGGCATCGCCTTTATTTCAACAATTGCACCGCTTTATGTAATGTCACAGTACACCGGTTTCTCTTCAAGCATCAAGCGCTCTCAGCACATGCACGCCTAACCTAGAAACTATACTAGCCCCTAACTAATGCGGGACGACCTCGCACTCTAAGTGCATCGCCCAGATAGTCATATAGAAAACTGCTTTCTACACGGATACACACCTATGTACTTTGGAAAAACTGCCCTATTTATCCTCAAGGCAATCGCCTTATTTCCACAATTGCACCGCTTATGTAATGTCACAGTACACCGGTTTCTCTTCAAGCAAGGCTTCCTCAGCCACATGCACCGCCTAACCTAGAAACTATACTAGCCCCTAACGAATGCGGGACGACCTGCACTCTAAGTGCACCGCCTGTGATAGTCATATAGAAAACTGCTTTCACACGGATACAAACCTATGTACTTTGGAAAACTGCCCTATTTATCCTCAAGGCATCGCCCTTATTTCGACAATTGCACCGCTTCTATGTAATGTCACAGTACACTGTTTCTCTTCAAGCATCAAGGCTTCCTCAGCACATGCACCGCCTAACCTAGAAACTATACTAGCCCCTAACTAATGCGGACGACCTCGCACTCTAAGTGCACGCCCAGATAGTCATATAGAAAACTGCTTTCTACACGGATACACACCTATGTACTTTGGAAAAACTGCCCTATTTATCCTGCAGTAATCGCCTTTATTTCCACAATTGCATCGCTTCTATGTAATGTCAGGTACACCGTTTTCTCTTCAAGCATCGGCTTCCTCAGCCACGTGCACGGCCTAACCTAGAAACTATACTAGCCCCTAACGAATGCGGGACGACCTCGCACTCTAAGTGCACCGCCCAGATAGTCATATAGAAAACTGCTTTCTACACGGATACACACCTATGTACTTTGGAAAACTGCCCTATTTATCCTGCATCGCACCTTATTTCCACAATTGCACCGCTTCTATGTAATGTCACAGTACACCGTTTCTTCAAGCATCAAGGCTTCCTCAGCACATGCATCGCCTAACCTAGAAACTATACTAGCCCCTAACGAATGCGGACGACCCTCGCACTCTAAGTGCAATCCCAGATAGTCATATAGAAAACTGCTTTCTACACGGATACAAACCTATGTACTTTCAAAACTCGCCTATTTATCCTCAAGGCAATCGCCTTTATTTCCACAATTGCACTTCTTATGTAATGCTGCAGTACACCGGTTTCTCTTCAAGCATCAAGGCTTCTCAGCACATGCACTGCCTAACCTAGAAACTATACTAGCCCCTAACAAATGCGGGACGAACCCGCGCTCTAAGTGCACTACCCGTATAGTCATATAGAAAACTGCTTTCTACACGGATACAAACCTATGTACTATGGAAAAACTGCCCTATTTATCCTGCAATCGCCTTATTTCCACAATTGCACCGCTTATGTAATGCTGCAGTACACCGGTTTCTCTTCAAGCATCAAGGCTTCCTCAGGCACATGCACTGCCTAACCTAGAAACTATACTAGCAGCCAATGAATGCGGGACAACCCCGCACTCTACGTGCACTGCCCGTATAGTCATATAGAAAACTGCTTTCTACACGGATAGACACCTATGTAATTTGGAAAAACAACCCTATTTATCCTCAAGTAATCGCCTTATTTCCACAATTGCACCGCTCTATGTAATGTCACAGTACACCGTTTCTCTTCAAGCATCAAGCGCTCGTGCACATGCACTGCCTTACCTAGAAACTATACTAGCCCTAACGAATGCGGGACGACCCTGCACTCTAAGTGCACTGCCCATATAGTCATATAGAAAACTGCTTTCTACACGGATACAAACCTATGTACTTTGGAAAAACTGCCCTATTTATCCTCAAGCATCGCCCTTATTTCGACAATTGCACCGCTTCTATGTAATGCTGCAGTACACTGTTTTCTTCATGCATCAAGGCTTCCTCGTGCACATGCACCGCCTAACCTAGAAACTATACTAGCCCCTAACGAATGCGGACGACCTCGCACTCTAAGTGCACCGCCCAGATAGTCATATAGAAAACTGCTTTCTACACGGATAGACACCTATGTACTTTGGAAAACTGCCCTATTTATCCTGCATGCACCGCCTTATTTCGACAATTGCATCGCTTATGTAATGTCTGCAGTACACTCGTTTCTCTTCAAGCATCAAGGCTCTCGTGCACATGCACTGCCTAACCTAGAAACTATACTAGCCCCTAACTAATGCGGGACAACCCTGCACTCTAAGTGCACTACCCGTAGAAAACTGCTTTCTACACGGATACAAACCTTTGTACTTTCGAAGAACTGTCCTATTTATCCTCAAGGCAATCGCCTTTATTTCAACAATTGCACCGCTTATGTAATGCTGCAGTACACCGGTTTCTCTTCAAGCATCAAGGCTTCCTCAAGCACATGCACTGACTAACCTAGAAACTATTCTAGCCCCTAACGAATGCGGGACGATTCCGCACTCTAAGTGCACTGACTGTATAGTCATATAGAAAACTGCTTTCTACACAGATACAAACCTATGTACTTTGGAAAAACTGCCCTATTTATCCTGCGTGCACTGCCCTTAATTCCACAACTGCACTGCTCTATGTAATGCTGCAGGTACACTGGTTTCTTCAAGCACTGCTCGTCAGCACATGCACGCCTAACCTAGAAACTATACTAGCCCCTAACGAATGCGGGACGACCTCGCACTCTAAGTGCACCGCCCAGATAGTCATATAGAAAACTGCTTTCTACACGGATACACCTATGTACTTTCAAAAACTGCCTATTTATCCTCAAGGCAATCGCCCTTATTTCCACAATTGCACCGCTTCTATGTAATGCTGCAGTACACCGTTTCTCTTCAAGCATCAAGGCTTCCTAAGGCACATGCACTGCCTAACCTAGAAACTATACTAGCCCCTAACGAATGCGGGACGACCCTGCACTCTAAGTGCACTGCCCGTATAGTCATATAGAAAACTGCTTTCTACACGGATACACACCTATGTACTTTGGAAAAACTGCCCTATTTATCCTCAAGGCATCGCTTATTTCCACAATTGCACCGCTTTATGTAATGTCGCAGTACACTCGTTTCTCTTCAAGCATCAAGGCTTCTCGTGCACATGCACCGCCTAACCTAGAAACTATACTAGCCCCTAACGAATGCGGACGACCTCGCACTCTAAGTGCACCGCCTCAGATAGTCATATAGAAAACTGCTTTCACACGGATACAGACACCTATGTACTTTCAAGAACTGCCCTATTTATCCTCAAGGCAATCGCCTTATTTCAACAATTGCACCGCTTATGTAATGTCACAGTACACTGTTTCTCTTCTCAAGCATTGCGCTTCCTCAGCCACATGCACCGCCTAACCTAGAAACTATACTAGCCCCTAACGAATGCGGGACGACCCTGCACTCTAAGTGCACTGCCCGTATAGTCATATAGAAAACTGCTTTCTACACGGATACACACCTATGTACTTTGGAAAACTGCGCTATTTATCCTCAAGTGCAATCGCCCTTATTTCCACAATTGCACCGCTTCTATGTAATGTCACAGTACACCGTTTCTCTTCAAGCATCGCGCTCGTGCACATGCACCGCCTAACCTAGAAACTATACTAGCCCCTAACGAATGCGGACGACCTCGCACTCTAAGTGCACCGCCCAGATAGTCATATAGAAAACTGCTTTCTACACGGATACAACACCTATGTACTTTGGAAAACTGCCCTATTTATCCTCAAGCAATCGCCTTATTTCGACAATTGCACTGCTCTATGTAATGCTGCAGGTACACTGGTTTCTCTTCGAAGCATTGCGCTTCCTCGGGCACATGCACTGCCTAACCTAGAAACTATACTAGCCCCTAACGAATGCGGGACGACCCTGCACTCTAAGTGCACTGCCCGTATAGTCATATAGAAAACTGCTTTCTACACGGATACAAACCTATGTACTTTGGAAAATCTGCCCTATTTATCCTCAAGGTGCATCGCCCTTATTTCGACAATTGCACCGCTTATGTAATGTCAGCAGTACACCGTTTCTCTTCAAGCATCAAGGCTCTCGTGCACATGCACTGCCTAACCTAGAAACTATACTAGCCCCTAACGAATGCGGGACGACCATGCACTCTAAGTCCACTGCCCGTCCAGTCATATAGAAAATTGCTTTCTACACGGATACAAACCTATGTACTTTGGCAAAACTGCCCTATTTATCCTCGCAGTAATCGCCTTATTTCAACAATTGCACCGCTTCTATGTAATGCACAGTACACCGTTTCTCTTCAAGCATCGCTTCCTCAGCACATGCACCGCCTAACCTAGAAACTATACTAGCCCCTAATCGAATGCGGGACGACCTCGCACTCTAAGTGCACCGCCTCAGATAGTCATATAGAAAACTGCTTTCTACACGGATACAAACCTATGTACTTTGGAAAACTGCCCTATTTATCCTCAAGGCACCGCCTTTATTTCCACAATTGCACCGCTCTATGTAATGCTGCAGTACACCGTTTCTCTTCAAGCATCGCGCTTCCTCGCACATGCACCGCCTAACCTAGAAACTATACTAGCCCCTAACGAATGCGGACGACCTCGCACTCTAAGTGCACCGCCAGATAGTCATATAGAAAACTGCTTTCTACACGGATAGACACCTATGTACTTTGGAAAACTGCCCTATTTATCCTCAAGGCAATCGCCTTATTTCAACAATTGCACCGCTTCTATGTAATGTCACAGTACACCGTTTCTCTTCAAGCATCAAGGCTTCCTCGTGCACATGCACCGCCTAACCTAGAAACTATACTAGCCCCTAACTAATGCGGGACGACCCTCGCACTCTAAGTGCACCGCCCAGATAGTCATATAGAAAACTGCTTTCTACACGGATACAAACCTATGTACTTTGGAAAACTGCCCTATTTATCCTCAAGGCATCGCCTTTATTTCACAATTGCACCGCTTCTATGTAATGCTGCAGTACACCGGTTTCTCTTCAAGCATCGCGCTCTCGTGCACATGCACCGCCTAACCTAGAAACTATACTAGCCCCTAATCTAATGCGGGACGACCGCACTCTAAGTGCACCGCCAGATAGTCATATTGAAAACTGCTTTCTACACGGATACAAACCTATGTACTTTGGAAAACTGCCCTATTTATCCTCATGCACCGCCTTTATTTCCACAATTGCACTTCTATGTAATGCTGCACCGGTTTCTCTTCAAGCATCAAGGCTTCCTCGTGCACATGCATCGCCTAACCTAGAAACTATACTAGCCCCTAACGAATGCGGACGACCTCGCACTCTAAGTGCATCGCCCAGATAGTCATATAGAAAACTGCTTTCTACACGGATACACACCTATGTACTTTGGAAAACTGCCCTATTTATCCTCAAGGCAATCGCCTTATTTCAACAATTGCACCGCTTATGTAATGCTGCAGTACACCGTTTCTCTTCAAGCATCGCGCTTCGTGCACATGCACCGCCTAACCTAGAAACTATACTAGCCCCTAACGAATGCGGGACGACCCT
Source organism: Avena insularis (assembly GCA_023614405.1). Taxonomy (NCBI): domain Eukaryota; kingdom Viridiplantae; phylum Streptophyta; class Magnoliopsida; order Poales; family Poaceae; genus Avena; species Avena insularis. The sequence goes on from JAJUPC010000450.1 coordinate 283,168, forward strand.
CGCACTCTAAGTGCATCGCCTGTGATAGTCATATGGAAAACTGCTTTCTACACGGATACAAACCTATGTACTTTGGAAAACTGCCCTATTTATCCTCAAGGCACCGCCTTATTTCGACAATTGCACCGCTTATGTAATGCTGCAGTACACTGGTTTCTTCAAGCATCAAGGCTTCGTGCACATGCACTGCCTAACCTAGAAACTATACTAGCCCCTAACGAATGCGGGACGACCCCGCACTCTAAGTGCACTGCCCATATAGTCATATAGAAAACTGCTTTCTACACGGATACAAACCTATGTACCTTGGAAAAACTGCCCTATTTATCCTCAAGGTAATCGCCTTTATTTCAACAATTGCACCGCTTATGTAATGTCAGCAGTACACCGTTTCTCTTCAAGCATCGCGCTTCCTCAGCACATGCACCGCCTAACCTAGAAACTATACTGTCCCTAACTAATGCGGGACGACCCTGCACTCTAAGTGCACGCCCAGATAGTCATATAGAAAACTGCTTTCTACACGGATACAAACCTATGTACTTTGGAAAACTGCCCTATTTATCCTCAAGGTAATCGCCCTTATTTCAACAATTGCACCGCTTCATGTAATGCTGCAGTACACCGGTTTCTCTTCAAGCATCAAGGCTCGTGCACATGCACCGCCTAACCTAGAAACTAGACTAGCCCCTAACGCATGCGGGACGACCCCGCACTCTAAGTGCACTGCTCTTATAGGCATATAGTAAACTGCTTTCTACACTGATACAACGCTATGTACGTTGGAAAATCTGCCCTATTTATCCTGCGTGCATCGCCCTTATTTCCACAATTGCACCGCTTCTATGTAATGTCACAGTACACCGTTCTCTTCAAGCATCAAGCTTCCTCAGCACATGCACCGCCTAACCTAGAAACTATACTAGCCCCTAACGAATGCGGGACGACCTCGCACTCTAAGTGCACCGCCTCAGATCGTCATATAGAAAACTGCTTTCTACACGGATACAAACCTATGTACTTTGGAAAAACTGCCTATTTATCCTCAAGTAATCGCCTTTATTTCAACAATTGCACCGCTTATGTAATGTCACAGTACACCGTTTCTCTTCAAGCATCGCGCTTCCTCGTGCACATGCACCGCCTAACCTAGAAACTATACTAGCCCTAAACTAATGCGGGACGACCCTGCACTCTAAGTGCATCGCCCAGATAGTCATATAGAAAACTGCTTTCTACACAGATAGACACCTATGTACTTTGGAAAACTGCCCTATTTATCCTCAAGTAATCGCCTTATTTCCACAATTGCACCGCTTTATGTAATGTCAGGTACACTGTTTCTCTTCAAGCATCAAGCTTCCTCAGCACATGCACCGCCTAACCTAGAAACTATACTAGCCCCTAACGAATGCGGACGACCTCAGACTCTAAGTGCACCGCCCAGATAGTCATATAGAAACTGCTTTCTACACGGATACAAACCTATGTACTTTGGAAAACTGCCCTATTTATCCTCAAGGCACCGCCTTATTTCAACAATTGCACTTCTATGTAATGCTGCAGTACACCGTTTCTCTTCGCATCAAGGCTTCTCAGCACATGCACCGCCTAACCTAGAAACTATACTAGCCCCTAATCTAATGCGGGACGACCTCGCACTCTAAGTGCACCGCCTGTGATAGTCATATAGAAAACTGCTTTCTACACGGATACAAACCTATGTACTTTGGAAAACTGCCCTATTTATCCTCAAGGTAATCGCCTTTATTTCAACAATTGCACCGCTTCTATGTAATGCTGCAGTACACTGTTTCTCTTCAAGCATCAAGGCTCTCGTGCACATGCACCGCCTAACCTAGAAACTATACTAGCCCCTAACGAATGCGGGACGACCTCGCACTCTAAGTGCACCGCCAGATAGTCATATAGAAAACTGCTTTCTACACGGATACAAACCTATGTACTTTGGAAAACTGCCCTATTTATCCTGCGTAATCGCCTTTATTTCGACAATTGCACCGCTTATGTAATGCTGCAGTACACCGTTTCTCTTCAAGCATCAAGCTTCTCGTGCACATGCACCGCCTAACCTAGAAACTATACTAGCCCCTAACGAATGCGGGACGACCTCGCACTCTAAGTGCACCGCCTGTGATAGTCATATAGAAAACTGCTTTCTACACGGATACAAACCTATGTACTTTGGAAAACTGCCCTATTTATCCTCAAGTAATCGCCCTTTATTTCCACAATTGCACCGCTTCTATGTAATGTCACAGTACACCGGTTTCTCTTCAAGCATCAAGGCTTCCTCAGCACATGCACCGCCTAACCTAGAAACTATACTAGCCCCTAACGAATGCGGACGACTCGCACTCTAAGTGCACCGCCTGTGATAGTCATATAGAAACTGCTTTCACACGGATACACACCTATGTACTTTCAAGAACTGCCCTATTTATCCTGCGGCACTAACCTTATTTCAACAATTGCACTTCTATGTAATGCTGCAGTACACTCGTTTCTTCAAGCATCAAGCGCTCGTGCACATGCACTGCCTAACCTAGAAACTATACTAGCCCCTAACGAATGCGGGACGACCCTGCACTCTAAGTGCACTGCCCGTATAGTCATATAGAAAACTGCTTTCTACACGGATACAAACCTATGTACTTTGGAAAAACTGCCCTATTTATCCTCAAGGCAATCCCTTTATTTCGACAATTGCTCTTCTATGTAATGTCACAGTACACCGGTTTCTCTTCAAGCATCAAGGCTTCCTCAGGCACATGCACTGCGTAATCTAGAAACTATACTAGCCTCTAACGAATGCGGGACGACCCGCACTCTAAGTGCACTGCCCGTATAGTCATATAGAAAACCGCTTTCTACACAGATAGACACCTATGTACTTTGGAAAAACTGCCCTATTTATCCTTCGTGCACTGACCTTATTTCAGCAATTGCACTGCTCTTTGTAATGCTGCAGGTACACTGGTTTCTCTTCGAAGCACTGCGCTTCCTCAGGCACATGCACTGCGTAACCTAGAAACTTTACTAGCCCCTAACGAATGCGGGACGACCCCGCACTCTAAGTGCACTGCCCGTATAGTCATATAGAAAACTGCTTTCTACATGGATAGACACCTATGTACTTTGGAAAAACTGCCCTATTTATCCTCAAGGCAATCGCCTTATTTCCACAATTGCACCGCTTCATGTAATGCTGCAGTACACGTTTCTCTTCAAGCATCAAGGCTTCCTCGTGCACATGCATCGCTAACCTAGAAACTATACTAGCCCCTAATCTAATGCGGGACGACCTCGCACTCTAAGTGCACCGCCTGTGATAGTCATATAGAAAACTGCTTTCACACGGATACAAACCTATGTACTTTCAAGAACTGCCCTATTTATCCTCAAGGCAATCGCCTTTATTTCAACAATTGCACCGCTTCTATGTAATGTCACAGTACACCGGTTTCTCTTCAAGCATCAAGGCTTCCTCAGGCACATGCACTGCCTAACCTAGAAACTATACTAGCCCTAACGAATGCGGGACGACAATGCACTCTAAGTGCACTGCCCATATAGTCATATAGAAAACTGCTTTCTACACGGATAGACTCCTATGTACTTTGGAAAAACTGCCCTATTTATCCTACGTGCACTGCCCCTATTTCGACATTTGCACTACTCTATGTAATGCAGTACACCGTTTCTCTTCAAGCATCGCGCTCTCGTGCACATGCACCGCCTAACCTAGAAACTATACTAGCCCCTAACTAATGCGGGACGACCTCGCACTCTAAGTGCACCGCCTCAGATAGTCATATAGAAAACTGCTTTCACACGGATACACACCTATGTACTTTGGAAAAACTGCCCTATTTATCCTCAAGGCACTTCGCCTTATTTCCACAATTGCACTCGCTTATGTAATGCTCAGTACACCGTTTCTCTTCAAGCACTTCAGCTCGTGCACATGCACCGCCTAACCTAGAAACTATACTAGCCCCTAACGAATGCGGACGACCTCGCACTCTAAGTGCACCGCCCAGATAGTCATATAGAAAACTGCTTTCTACACGGATACAAACCTATGTACTTTGGAAAAACTGCTATTTATCCTCAAGGCAATCGCCTTATTTCAACAATTGCACTGCTTCTATGTAATGCTGCAGTACACCGGTTTCTCTTCAAGCATCAAGGCTCTCGTGCACATGCACTGCCTTACCTAGAAACTATACTAGCCCCTAACGAATGCGGGACGACCCTGCACTCTAAGTGCACTGCCCGTATAGTCATATAGAAAACTGCTTTCTACACGGATACAAACCTATATACTTTGGAAGAACTGCCCTATTTATCCTCAAGGTAATCGCCTTTATTTCAACAATTGCACCGCTTCTATGTAATGCTGCAGTACACCGTTTTCTTCAAGCATCAAGGCTTCCTCGTGCACATGCACCGCCTAACCTAGAAACTATACTAGCCCTAACTAATGCGGACGACCGCACTCTAAGTGCATCGCCCAGATAGTCATATAGAAAACTGCTTTCTACACGGATACACCTATGTACTTTGGAAAACTGCCCTATTTATCCCAAGGTAATCGCCCTTATTTCAACAATTGCACCGCTTATGTAATGCTGCAGTACACTGTTTCTCTTCGATGCATCGGCTTCGTGCACATGCACCGCCTAACCTAGAAACTATACTAGCCCCTAACTAATGCGGACGACCCGCACTCTAAGTGCACCGCCAGATAGTCATATAGAAAACTGCTTTCACACGGATAGACACCTATGTACTTTGGAAAAACTGACCTATTTATCCTCAAGGCAATCGCCTTATTTCAACAATTGCACCGCTTATGTAATGTCACAGTACACTCGTTTCTTCAAGCATCAAGGCTTCTCGTGCACATGCACTGCCTAACCTAGAAAATATACTCGCCCCTAAGGAATGCGGGAGGACCTGGCACTCTATTTGCACTGCCCGTTTTGTCATATAGAAACTGCTTTCTACACGGATACAAACCTATGTACTTTGGAAAACTGCCCTATTTATCCTCAAGGCAATCGCCTTATTTCACAATTGCACCGCTTATGTAATGTCACAGTACACTGGTTTCTCTTCAAGCATCGCGCTCTCGTGCACATGCACCGCCTAACCTAGAAACTATACTAGCCCCTAACTAATGCGGACGACCTCGCACTCTAAGTGCACCGCCCAGATAGTCATATAGAAAACTGCTTTCTACACGGATACAAACCTATGTACTTTGGAAAACTGCCCTATTTATCCCAAGGCAATCGCCTTTATTTCGACAATTGCACCGCTTATGTAATGTCAGTACACCGTTTCTCTTCAAGCAAGGCTTCTCGTGCACATGCACCGCCTAACCTAGAAACTATACTAGCCCCTAACGAATGCGGGACGACCTCGACTCTAAGTGCACCGCCAGATAGTCATATAGAAAACTGCTTTCACACGGATACAAACCTATGTACTTTGGAAAACTGCCCTATTTATCCTGCATGCACGCCTTATTTCCACAATTGCACCGCTATGTAATGTCGCAGTACACCGGTTTCTTCTTCAAGCACCGCTTCCTCGTGCACATGCACCGCTAACCTAGAAACTATACTAGCCCCTAACGAATGCGGGACGACCTGCACTCTAAGTGCACCGCCAGATAGTCATATAGAAAACTGCTTTCACACGGATACAAACCTATGTACTTTCAAAAACTGCCCTATTTATCCTCAAGGCACCGCCTTATTTCGACAATTGCACCGCTTATGTAATGCTGCAGTACACCGTTTTCTTCAAGCATCAGGCTTCCTCGTGCACATGCACCGCTTAACCTAGAAACTATACTAGCCCCTAACGAATGCGGACGACCTCGCACTCTAAGTGCACCGCCCAGATAGTCATATAGAAAACTGCTTTCTACACGGATACAAACCTATGTACTTTGGAAAACTGCCCTATTTATCCTCAAGGCAATGCCCTTATTTCCACAATTGCAATCGCTTCTATGTAATGCTGCAGTACACCGTTTCTCTTCAAGCATCAAGGCTCTCGTGCACATGCACCGCCTAACCTAGAAACTATACTAGCCCTAATCTAATGCGGGACGACCTCGCACTCTAAGTGCACCGCCCAGATAGTCATATAGAAAACTGCTTTTCTACACGGATACACCTATGTACTTTGGAAGAACTGCCCTATTTATCCTCAAGGCAATCGCCTTATTTCAACAATTGCACCGCTTATGTAATGTCGCAGTACACTGTTTCTCTTCAAGCATCGCTTCCTCAGCACATGCACCGCCTAACCTAGAAACTATACTAGCCCCTTAACGAATGCGGATTTACCAGCACTCTAAGTGCACCGCCAGATAGTCATATAGAAAACTGCTTTCACACGGATACACACCTATGTACTTTGGAAAAACTGCCCTATTTATCCTCATGCAATCGCCTTATTTCCACAATTGCACCGCTTCTATGTAATGCTGCAGTACACTCGTTTCTTTCAAGCATCAAGGCTTCTCGTGCACATGCACCGCCTAACCTAGAAACTATACTAGCCCCTAACGAATGCGGGACGACCTCGCACTCTAAGTGCAATCGCCTGTGATAGTCATATAGAAAACTGCTTTCTACACGGATAGACAACCTATGTACTTTGGAAAACTGCCCTATTTATCCTCAAGGCAATCGCCTTATTTCGACAATTGCACTTCTATGTAATGTCACAGTACACCGGTTTCTTCTTCAAGCATCGGCTTCCTCAGCACATGCATCGCCTAACCTAGAAACTATACTAGCCCTAACGAATGCGGGATGACCTCGCACTCTAAGTGCAATCGCCTGTGATAGTCATATAGAAAACTGCTTTCTACACGGATACAAACCTATGTACTTTGGAAAACTGCCCTATTTATCCTGCAGCAATCGCCTTTATTTCGACAATTGCACCGCTTCTATGTAATGCCGCAGTACACCGTTTCTTCAAGCATCAAGGCTTCCTCAGCACATGCATCGCCTAACCTAGAAACTATACTAGCCCCTAACGAATGCGGGACTACCTCAAGACTCTAAGTGCACCGCCTGTGATAGTCATATAGAAAACTGCTTTCTACACGGATACAAACCTATGTACTTTGGAAAACTGCCCTATTTATCCTCAGGCAATCGCCTTAATTCCACAATTGCACCGCTTCATGTAATGCTGCAGTACATCGGTTTCTCTTCAAGCACGCGCTTCCTCGTGCACATGCACCGCCTAACCTAGAAACTATACTAGCCCCTAACGAATGCGGGACGACCTCGCACTCTAAGTGCACCGCCCAGATAGTCATATAGAAATAGAAAACTGCTTACACGGATACAAACCTATGTACTTTTGGAAAACTGCCCTATTTATCCTAAGTGCATCGCCTTAATTCCACAATTGCACCGCTTCTATGTAATGCTGCAGTACACTGTTTCTCTTCAAGCATCAGGCTTCCTCGCACATGCACCGCCTAACCTAGAAACTATACTAGCCCCTAATCTAATGCGGACGACCTCGCACTCTAAGTGCACTGCCCAGATAGTCATATAGAAAACTGCTTTCACACGGATACAGACACCTATGTACTTTGGAAAACTGCCCTATTTATCCTGCAAGTGCCTTATTTCCACAATTGCATCGCTTATGTAATGCCACAGTACATCGTTTCTCTTCAAGCATCAAGGCTCTCGTGCACATGCACCGCAGAAT